>JALLBB010001052.1:0-10095 GCA_036939735.1 Discostella stelligera
GGAGAGAAGTAATAGTTGATCAAAGTCAAAAAAAAGAGTTAAACTATTGTTTTTTGTGCGCCCCACCCAAACGATAATTGATTATCTAGTCGACACGCTTTTGATCCTTGAAAAAGTGTTATGCATCCTTGTGTATCGTCGCATCAGGAGCAATCGGCAATGAGTAGTTTCCTTTCTTTGATCTCTCCCTATCGACGGACCACGACAATGACGACGATAGTCAAGACGATTCCGAATCCTATGAAGTGTTTTAGTTGCTCAATACCCGACCTCATCCGTCATTCTGCTACTCCCCCCTAAGCCGCACGCAATTTCTCAAGTTGCTCCTCCAAGTTCTCTTCGGCCACGAAGAACAATATTCTTGAACCGGTCGTACTACTACTCAATGGATCAGTGTCCCCAATGAGTTTATCCTCATCGCCATCGCCACCACCAGGAGGTACAGTAGTACAAACAAGCGCCTCCTCATTGGCAAACCAAACGTCCAAATCAACATATTTTACACGGCTTTCCCCCGATGCCAATATTTCTTTGCCGGTTCCATCAATCATGCTATTGTACGCTATTTCCATTCGCACTCCTTCCCTGCCACCACTACTTATACTTCTACTCATATTACCATAACTATCATTCCTCTTCATTCCTGTAGCAGAATCCCCCAATTTCATCAACTTGGTCACGTCCCCTCGTAACGTATTCCTAACATTTGGGAATGGACCCAGTATTCGTATCACCTCGAGCAACTCCCATTTATTTTTCCCACCTCCTCCCAGGGTGAGATAAATTTCTTGAAGCCGTGCCAATGGTACCTTGTGGAGCGATGTCCCAATGTGGCAAATGGCATCGTCGCTCCCTGCCCATGCCAATCGATACGACGGTTGTCGTTGAGGTTGCTGCTGTCGATTATTATTTTCTCGAGTCGTTGGCTTGGCAGAGAGTAATGCTTTCAATGTGGGAAGTAGTACCCGATCATTGTTCGATTTGGACGACGGTTGAGAGCCAAGGTTGACGAGGGATGCAATCTTTTCAACGAGATTGGGAAGATTGCAATTGTTGGTTGACAGCATGGCATTAATTTCTTCAAGCAAGGAATCCATTTGCTGTGCCTTCGTGGATGTCTTTCCATCAAGAACTTGGTATTCAGCTTGAGCATCATCGTTGTCGTCATCGTCGATATCGTAAATAATAGTATCAAACGATGGAAAAGCCTCCTCCTGCTCTGTGGCAGCCCATTGTGCCAGCAATGGCGAAATGACAACCTCGTCATTGTCATTATTTGCGCCACTTTTATTCCGCTTGCTTGATTTTTTATTGGAGTTACTACCGCTGTTGCTGCTAATGCTCCCGCGACGTTGCTTCTGCTTGTTCGAAATTAATCTCACAGTGCCATCGTCATCGAATGCTACATTGTTCCCCAGCTGGCCTCGTCGTTTGTTTACTCCGTAGAGAGTAGTAGTAGTAGGAGGAGTTCCAGTGAGAAACGGTGTTGGGGTCATTCCTCGAACTAACAGTGCTGCTCTGTGATGCTGCTGCTGCTGCTCTTGTTGGCACCGACTAGAAGGGCCGACGAATGCATGACAATATGATGCACCGATGACAAGAATGAAGACATCTAATAATAGTGTAGCAAAAGGAAATGGCAATGGCATCATTATTTCTTTGTCGTAGTTCTCTATCGACAGTTATCGTTGGAAGTCGTGGCGGTGACCATTGCAACGAGATACGATTTTTAAGAGTGTGTATTATCGTACAGTGTAAATACTCTCCAGAGTGCGACGAGGCTGAAGGCTGACGCAGTGTCGCCCAAACAGTTCAAATCAGATACGTGGAAGATCAATTCAACCCTCTCTCTATTATAGGCCGCGATGCTTTGAAGTCCAAGTCTTCAAATAAAATGTTGTGTGCACCTAATTTGTAATTACATCCTACAGTTTCCAAGGAGAGAGCTGCTTTATTTGAGTGATTTGGCCATTTCAATGACATCTTTGAGTGTGACTTGCCCATCTCCATCTAAATCCAAAGATTCAAGCAGTGCTCGTACATCTTTTTCGGGTATCGACGAGTTGTTTCCCATGTGTAGCATGAGATCCCTCAATTCACTTAGACTCAATGTCCCCGATCCATCTTTATCAGCGTCGTGGAATGCCTTTTCTAACTCATGAATACCCAAACCGGACGACAGCAAATAACTCTTAAGAGCCTTGTGAAACATTCGCTTCCTGCACATATCATTAAGAGCTTGTGCGTGCATAGGATCAGAATCTAGCAGTTCAAAGAAATCGCATCCTCTCAGTTCTTGAAGAGTGCATGCCGCTGAAGCGCACGACACTGTAGAGGATCGTGGACGACGGAAGAGAAGTGAGCTTTCACCGAACGAATCACCAGTGGAAAGGGTGTGCAGCGTCCTTCCATCGTGTTTGACGTCGAATGTACCATCTTCCACGAGAAACATTGAATTGCCGATATCGCCTTCTTGGTAAACTACATCACCACAATGCAGCTGTCTCTTGATAAGATTTGTGTGTAGCCTTATCAGATTCTTCGCCTGTGCGAGAGTTCTCTCTTTCCACTTCCGATTGAGCGAGTGCTTTATCGAAGAGGATCCAAGATATTTGTTGAAATCTCGTTTCGAAACTGCAATTAACTCCACTGGAGTTGAGCACTTTGCTGCCGTCATTCGATGATTCCGCTCGACCAAGAGACTTCCCTCTCCGAAAAAGTCACCATGTCTGAGGGTAGCCACTAGATGGCCCCACTTGGTCCAAATTTCAACTTTTCCGCTATTAATGAAGTACATTTTGTCACCGACATCGCCAGGGTAATAGATGTAGTCGCCCTGTCGATGATGCTCATGACTTAGTCTTGAGAATAGCCGTGAGAAATCAGATAGTGATAATCCTGCAGATGGCGGTCGATCATGATATGAATCGCCTTTTGCAGCCTTGATCATATCCGTACTAGCCACATTTGATAAGGACTCGCCTGTGACCTTCGCCATGACACGACCGACATCGGCTTCATTAATGTATCCTTTCCCCTCTTCGTCAAATACATCAAATGCACGCTTCAATAAATGCGTGAGCGATTGTTCGTCGTTCTTATTACTCTTCTTTCTGGAGTCGCGTAAATTTTCCCCATCCACCAATGCAGCAAAGATGCCGCTTGCCAACTCGTCACGCAGTACTTGATACATGGACAACTTTGCATCGGAGCCTGCAATGGCATTTAATGTTGGTGTCTCTCCCCTAATCCACGGGTGCTGCGGATTTATGATGAAAATAAAGTATTCGACGAATAGGAAAGTTAGTGCATCCACCTTCAACTGTTGAAATGAGAAGTGATAAAACTAACCTGCAATGCCGTAATCGCAGTCAATCGTCTATTCGGATCTCTTTCCATCAAACCTTTCATAAAGTCCCGTGCCGATGGAGATAAATGCGAAGCCAATGCCATTGGCGGTAACGAGCCATGTTTGATCTGTTCTTCAATCTCTTCGTCGGAGGCACAACCCGCGACATCAAAAGGATGCACGCCAACTAGCATGATGAAGAGGATGATTCCTACGGCATATATATCCACCGCTTCCGTGATTGGAATATGTTTATGAAATCTTTCCGGGCTCCAATATGCCTTCGTCCCGATGGAGGGTAATATTGTTGCATCATGGCCATCTCGTTCGGAAAAGTGTTCTTCGCCGCGTCTGTCAATAGATGCACATCCGAAATCTATAATCTTTATTGTCTCGCCACCTTTCGTTTTCGAGCAAAGCAAAATATTTTCTGGTTTTAAGTCTGCATGGATGACTCCGATGCTTCATGCATTTAGAGTTGAATAAGTTAGAAGAAGAGAAATTGTCAATGGAAAAATGACACTTGATACGTGTGCGACACGACCTCAAACAAGCAACACTCAACTTGTGAAGAAATGCCAGCGCTGACAAAATCTCAGTAACGAGTCGTGATGCATCATATTCACTGTATTGCCCGTGCTGTATTAAATGATCAAACATTTCTCCACTTTAGGACACATGGGTTGAATTCGAACGGTGTATGGTGAACAAGAAATCAAATGATGAGTACGGCGGATGATTGGTAGATAGAGGACACCTCTCGCTTGGTGTGTGATTTGGAACTCACCCCTTGGCCAAATCTAAAAACAAGTAATAATAATTGTCGTCATCATAAATATCACGCAATCCTGATATATTGGGATGTCCCCCACAATCATATATACGTAGTAACGCATCAATCTCCGAGGTAGACGATGACGATGATGTCAGTATTTTGGACTTGGATATTTTTTTTAGTGCCACTTCCGTTCGTTCTACTTCTTCTTCTTCTTCTTCTGATACTTCGTCGACCTTATTGATGCTGACTCTGTGTTGCTTTTGAGCAATTATGTGTGCTGGGTGAACAATTCCGTAAGATCCTTCGCCGAGCACGGTGTTGTAATCGATTTTATATTTTTGAGTCATATCTTCCATGGATTGTGTTGTGGTTGTGGTTGTGCACGTGTTAGATGATGATGATGATGATGATGATGATACGTTTGAATTGTTGGTATGCTTGGATTCACGATGACGATTGTGTATCAAAGGGGAGAAGAATGACTGAGCGATTACTGTCTCCTTCCAACGATTGTTGCTGATAATTGGTTGATTTGGTGGCAGATGCCGTGCTTCACACTGAACATTACGCTGCTGCTGCTGCTGCTGCTGAAATCGCGAATGCAGTATTGGCTTGATTATATCGTGGATGACATCACTGTTACGAGAGTCATTCCCTCTCTGATATTGGTGGACGGTAAAACTACGATCATTGTCGTTCGAAGTCATTGCTCCGGCATTACTTGTCGTCGTCGTCGTCGTCATTGCCATCGCACCTGCTGCCGACGCTGATACCAGCACAATTGCGAGCGATAGTCTCCATTCATCGGAGGAGAAGCCATTTGCATTGTGCCAGTGACAGGCGGCATACCGCCATGCTTGTCGAGTTGCCCCTCCTCGTACCGACATGACGTAATTGTGACCGTGGCGTTTCCGTCCCTGCCTTGTTCCCGCCAAGTGTTTCCGATTAGGAAAAGAGAACAATTAAAGGTCACAGCAAGGTGGTTCAACCCTGTTCAACCTTACGAAGATGTTGCCTTTCCTCATTGGAGGATATTAAAGTTTCATGCAGAAAGTAATTATAATGCATCATGGTTATCTATGTTTCAATAATGGTACGAGTTGTTACTTAAATGAAACATCATGTCCAGGGCCCCATTACTTCTGGATTGAATACGCACGCCTCATTGCAAACGCTTACCCATGTTTGTCCACTATTTACATGATTTTTGGTTGAAATGATGTTATCAGCAAATGCAAATAATTCGCATAGTGACCACAACTAGTTCCCACTCACCGTTTTCTTCGGAACAATTGAGTAGATTCTGCCGAATAACCAAGTGCCATCCGTGACCGGGCAATGAAACCCGACGTCCCACTGGCTGGATTGCCAATATATACATCGCTTAACACCGCTAGGGCAATGTCGGCACCATCGAGTGCAACGTTTTCCGATAGGACAATCAATTTCGGACCAATCCTGGGGTCGTTGAACAGCTCTCGTTCCACATCCGGTGATTTTCCATCCGTGACCAACAGTATCGGATGGTCGAGCATGCCAAGAGGCAATAGTATAGAATGTATGTAGTCAGGACCCATTGTCAACACTCCTCCCTCGAGTGTTATGCCTGTCTTCTCAGCTATTTTTTCGAGCCGCCATGCTGCTTTGTCCTTGAAAGAGCGGAAATGAACTTGTGTGTTTGCAGAAACGTATCATCACATGAGCTTTCGAGTGCAAATAATAATGGTGGTGCATGGTGCGAAGCAAAGAAGACACAGACTTACTAACTGAATATTTCACCTCCCTCACTCGATCACGAAACAGCGTGAAGAGAGTGGTGCAAACATCCTCTCCTCTCAGCCCAGAATGCACGTAGCCATATCCATGATTGTACCTCAGGAACAATTGCTGCAATATCGAAATATGATACTGCATTAATTCTCTCCAGTAATCTACAGTTTGATTTGCCAGCGAATGAAAATACAACTGTCTTGCATTTTTTGACAATACTTCGTCGTATCTCTCCAACTTTCCGTGTTGTCGAATAACCACAACTCCCAAATCACGCAGCAGTTCTTCTTCCAGAGCTTCGAAGCTTTCCGACTCGTAAAACATTGTAGATATCACATCCATAGCCCAACTGTGAAAGAAGATGCCCAGATGGAGCCTATTTTCCCTCGCGTAATCAAACGCATGTAGCACGCTATCCATTTGACTCCCTATGTGACCGAATTTGCCTCCATCGCTCCGCAAAACAAGAATGCTATTTTCCCGCGGCCAATCTGTACGAAATCTCGGTGTGACCTCAGGGTCGAATGGAGTTATGCGGTCACACATTGTGAAGAAGGAATCGTTCTCCTCATTATTTGACGTCATGGTGATAGATGATCGTTGGTTGACACCCCCAAGGTAATGATATTGGTCGCGCGACTTTGGCGTTTTATAAAAGCTCACTAGCAGAACAAGTATGACGGCACCCATGGTTATGGATCTTCGCCAATGGTGTGCATTGTGCCGTGGCTGTGGCTGTCGTGAACACCATCGAAGTGCAGCATCGTAGTAATCCATCGTACTGGTCACGGCAGTCTCAGCCCAGGCAATATAATGCGAGAATAGCGAACGAGTGGATCTCGATGTAAACGAGCTGCTGTTACTCGTCGAGTCGTTGTCGGAGGCAGTACTATCATTGTCAGTAGCAGCAGTAACCAATTGCCGCAACGACGCAGACGACAACGACTGTCGCCATCTTCCCCCATTGCTAGAAATTGTATCTCGCCATCCAGTCGCACCCCCGACACTTTTACTACTCTCGGAAAACCACCCCCTTTTCTCTCGATGGTATTGCTCGGAATCGCTGACGATTGCCCGTCGTCGTTGTCGTCCCGCCACTATTGACGACGACGCCGACGCAGTGTTGGCGGTAATATTACAATTGCTGTAGTTGGAGTTGGCGACATCATCGTCTCTCTCGAGAAGATTGAGCAGATCGACGGGGTCGAATGGGGTGTCGCGAGAGTCGCTCTTTTCGATGTGTTGCAGTAAACGACGATCGTTCTTGCTCAGTCTATGCTTCATTACTACGAATAGAGCCAACTGCAACTGCCTCTCTACATCGTCGTTTTGTCGAATGGAGGTTGAGTGATTTGGCGGGAGAAGCGTAAAAGGACCATACAACACGTGGCAGTGTTGGCTGGTGCGGTTCGTTTGACATCACATCTCAAACAAAGCTTATTCATTATGCGATGCATTTCAACATCTACAGTAAGAATCACTCAAGATGTTCACTTCAACATATGGTCAATATTCCGCAATCCATTATTAGGACAGCGCTTCAGAATCTCACATATTGAAGCATGCAAAATTTGCACTTCATCCTCGTCCTGTGATGCAAATGCTGCTAGCACAGAGCATCCCAAGTTCGTCCACCTTTCAAGTTTGAATTGATACCTTCGAGCAGGACAAACCAAAATAGAATGGAGAAATAATAGAGCATACGACTCTGTTGTTAGCATCAATGCCATGGACTTTCGATGCCAGTGCACACATTTCTACTTACATCTCTTCCTCATTCTTTCCATAACTCTTCTTCTTCACCGGCAGTATCCGATGTCCTAATATTCCCTCCTTGGTACCACTACTACTTCCCTTGCTCCCCCCTCCTTCGGCACCAGTAGAAGCAGCAGCATCCGAAGCAGGAGGAACCATATCCGCCATGAAATCAATATGAAGCTTGACCAAGAAATCACGTTGCTTCTTTCCATGATACGGATTATATCTCCAATCATCCATGTGATCCTTCGATCGGAATATCAGCAGCTCGTGCGTCCCGTACTGCATCCAGTACGAGGGGTGCCACTTCTTCATGACCAGCGAGCGGAGTGACGTGCGCGTCAGGATCGGTCCAGTGGCACGTATTAACTCCGGCTTTGGGAGGGGAGAAGTTTTGATTTTCCAATTCGTAGAACTTGCCATACCTCCTCCGCCTCCTTCGCTTGCACCAGTGGTGGACGATTTGGTGGATTTCTTCCCAACGCTAGCATTGTCGTCAATATCCACAACAGTCGCAGCCGCGGAGATTAATTTGACAAGATCCGCATCCAGTGGATGTTGTTGGAGAGTGGTAGTTTGTTGGCATGCATACTGCGGCGCGACTGAAGCCATTGTTGGCAGAGGTTGCATGGATGAAGCTTCCGAGGTATGAAACTCCAATTTTTGCCCAAGAGACACAGTGGTGTTCATCGGCTGATTAGTATTTGGTGAAGATGGAGAGGAAGGACTCGTAGTGCCGTTGGAACCATGTTCCAAATCAATGATGGTATTCCGCTTGCTGGGACTAATCCTAGTATTATTGCTGTCATGTCTAGTGCCAATAACCCCACCAGCCAGAAGAGCTCCAACATCAATCCGTAAACCCTCCATTCCATTTTTCTTCTTTCTATCACTAGTGTTGCCGCCGCTGTCATTGACGATTGCGACGACGATATTTGCCATGGCACGACTGCATTCCAATCCAATCATGCTCAATTGATTCATCCCAGCATCATCATTGTTGCTGCTTCTGACAAGCGTGATTTTCTCGTTGGCGCTATCATCATTATCGTTGCCGTTGTCATCATTGAAGTCCATATCAATGTCCATACATCCCGTGCGAATGGCACTTAGGGCATTCAGTTCCTCGTCCAAATCTGGTTCTATCTCGCATGGCTTCATATCCGTGTCTTCCATGGCGAGTATGGCATTGGATTGCACAGGTGGTGATGGTGATGATGCATTGGTGTTGTTGTTGCCGATAGATTTCCAATAGTTGGCCATGAAGTCTTCCCATTCCACTACTTCTTCTTCTTCGTCGTCGTCGTCGTCATCATCTTCCTCCTCTTCTGAAACTCCCACTTTGTTGTTGTTGTTGTTCCCGTCCAGAGAAGAATGTTGCGCCTCGCAGTTGTTTTTCCTGTAATTATTTTCGTGTGCACTAGGCTGCGGCATTACCCCTAACTCTAATTCTTCTGCCTCTTGCGTTTCTGCCACTGCTGTATTCGGAAAAGAAGGCGGCGGAGCCGAAGGGCTGAATGATGTAGGGGGCGATGAGGATGTTGCTACGACTGTATTCGTTCCCTTCATGAGGCGCAGATAATGAAAGTAGTCGCAGGGACTGTGGCGACTGACTGACTGACTGGGTCGTGGTGGATTTTGATTGCTCTTCTCGGATGGGATCCAAATATTGATGATGCCGCTAAAGAAGAGGACGACGATATTATTATCCCTGTTATTATTGGAGTTAGAGGGGGGGATTGATACGTAATAGTAGTACCAGCTATCTACTATGATAAAACCGGCGGGCGGTCTGTAGCTACACCTATCTACTATCTAACTTCGGTTTATTGCTGTTTATTGTACTGTTACAGAATGATTATTGCTTTGAGAAGATAATATTATGTGATCTTAACTACTTGTCAAAGGGTAAATGATGAGATTTCCCTTACATGTATTTCTTCAGTTGAATACACCACAGAGAACAAGAAACGGATGATGAACTGTGCGCCCAACAGGGCCATACATCTATTGGTTGAGGTTCCAACCTTTCCTGCATCGATTCAAATAATCTGGTATTCAATCTAATATTTTGCCTTGACGGGTTGGTAATGACATTAATGCTCAAGAGGTGGGCAGGACTGTTTATGGCCATGATGTAGAACAGTACCATGGATGATGGTTAATTGTGATCATGGTCAATGACAGATGGTAAAGAGAGTCGCTTTGGAAGTTTGATGGAATCATTGCCGCTAGATTGCACCTTGCTCCGACTAATTTGCAACTCGATCCAAACAGTATTGGGGATCCAGATGAAATCCAAAAAAAGGAGAGGACAGATAAGACTGTTTTTTTCCGAACCTGCGGTTGGGGTTTTTGGCGGGAGCATAAAACGGACGAAAATTTGCCGAATTATTTTTTCAAGTAATTTTTTAGACCTGCCCATGAGTCGAATTGTCTT
>JALLBB010001053.1:0-10090 GCA_036939735.1 Discostella stelligera
TTTGGTCCAAAATTTCCGATAGTCTCCAAAACGCCCAATTGGACGACCAGTTCCCGTTCGGAATTTCTCCTAACTGCGCTGGGCTCCAAAAAGTCTCAAAAACTCGCCGATAGACCAGCCTCATAGACACTTCGAAGTTTTCTACTTGAAACCACGTAGGAATCCAAGACTCAAAGTGTATATAGATATAGACCCTATGGGTGACCACTAGCACTAGAGCTAGGAATATTACGGATAATACCAGAGTGAGCACAAGGCAGGGCGGGGGAAGCAATCGAAGAGAATGCTCGACAAAAATTTGCACAGAAGCCATCGTACTGAAAAAGATTTTCAAGAGAATACCCCTTCCTGCGGTCTCTATTCTCTCTGTACGGAGAGAGAGTAAAAGTGACTTGATTCGGCCATGAAAGGATTGATTTTCATGAACCGGCCGCCATGTTAGACGCCATCAACATAAGCACCGCAGTTGTTCGCTGTTTAACTTGACATTTCAAATAATATATTTTCGGCCAATGATTAATATTTCATCCACATCTACAAGGCGATATCAAACAATCATGTTCAGTTGCAGGGCCCTGTTGATCGCCCATGCCACCGCTCTCGCTGGCTACGCATCAGCATCATCCTCCGTTGGCTGCCATCCCGACTACTTCCCTGGTAGAACCTACGCCACCGGCGAGTGGACATCTGCGTCGGTAACCACTGTCACTCTCCTTACTTCCGTCGTTTGCTCGCCGTCAGGGGTAGGCGATTGTCCAGCATCGGGTTTGAAAACGGAGGGTGGATTTAGTTCTACAGAGTTGTACAATTTCCAGTGTATTTCGGGCGATCTGTGTTCAAACGACGAGTATGCTCCGGGTTCGATCAATTCCGAATCAGCTTGGACGAGGGAGGGTACGCCATGCTCCATGAGCCGAACGGAGCACGATGGCTTGCTGACCGACGGATCTTCTGCAGCGGTAGGTACTACTTCCTCCACAAGTTCTATCAGTCGCAGGCTGCAAACAGATCCAACCTCCCAGCCAACTAATGTTCCCACCGCAACACCAACCAATCTTCCCACCACGTCTAAACCAACTCTGGGTCCATCCACCCCAACTCCCAGCATCACCGCAAAACCAACTGTTGTTCCAACCTCATCAAAACCAACATCAATACCAACGGGTGGCCCCATCAATACTCCGCAACCAACGTTAAATCCCACCACTGCGCAGCCAATTGTTGGCAGGGTCACTCCTAGTCCAACCACTCCAGTGCCAACTCCAATTTCTGGTAGTCCCACCACTTCCATACCAACTCCAAATCCTGCTAGTCCAACCACTTCAGTACCAACTCCAAATTCTGTTAGTCCCACCACTTCCATACCAACTCCTAATCCTGCCGCCGGCGCTGCCATACCAACTACTATTCCCACGTCAGCGAAACCATTAACGATGCGTCCCACGCGGAAGCCACAAGATCCGTGGAAGCCACATTATCCGTGGCCTCTTCCTCCCGATCAATGCTTTTGCCCTTGCCAGGGGTCAAAATCGGGAAAGAATGGCAAAAATGGCAAAAATGGGAAAAATGGTAAAACCACATCGAATGAAGTACGTTTCACACGATTTGAACATTATTTTGCATACTTCTTTCAATGGCGACTAATATGATGGACCCTTAATGAATCCTTATTTACCATTGCTTTTAGGGATGGTCACGCACAACAACCACCAGAGAGAAGTACTGTCCCTGCCCATGCACACCTTTTGAGGTGCCGACATGTCATCGTTGTCGACCTCACATCATTGGCTGGACCAAATGATTTGCATGAATGTTCCAGCAACTTTGTGGAGTGTTGGAAAGTGGACACCTCCCTCCCTGCCCGCTGCCGAGGACATTTTCGACGAGCACAAACAGTGAGCAATGAGTTGTTCGTGCGTCTTTTCTATGCTCTTCACTATACTGGAATACCTTCGGAATCAAGGCACCGAATACCAGCCTCCAGGTGTGCTCGACATCCACGCTAACTTACTCTGAGGGCCGATACCCTTGATTTTCGGGTAAGAAGAGTAGTTTTACCTCGTCAAACGAATTTCTATCCAGATACTGGGAGCAGCGCAATCTCGGATTCGTATGACATGGGTCCATTACGAGAACACAATGCCGTCAGCGATGGAGATAGTGTTGTGTTGTTGCTGAGGCACGGAATCTCAAGAGGGATGATTTGCTCGGGATTTGGCTGGGATTTGCCCAGGTGACCAGCAAATAATGTTCAAATATCCTCCGAAACCTCTTTTTCTCCGAGGAGGTATCGGATAGATCGGGATTTGAATCTTCGTTCTCTCGTACCATGGCGAGAGCACCGCGGCTGCCACGATTCAATGCGCTTCTCTCTCTATCTTGTAATAATAATAATAATAATCACTAAAAATGATTATAAAATAGTGTATATTAATATAATAATACTGGTAGTATAAAAAAGTATGCCGCCGCCACTGTCGTATGCTCTAAGAATTGTTAAGCGTCGCCCACACCGGCATATCATGATGACACTAGTATTATTATTCTTGCAATCTTACAACGTGATAAAATGAAATGATATTCAAGACAATAATGACATTGAAACAGTGTTGAATGAAACATTAGGAGCGAAACAGCAACAGGGAGCAATTTTGGAAAAACTGTCCAGATACATACTATTACTTTATTTGAACTCATGTTGTAATACATAGTCTTAATTTTACTTTTGTAGTACCATGACTTTTCTTGCATTTCAAATTCCCTCTTGAAATACCCAAATATATCACACTGTCACAAATAAATAGTTATCATATTGTTAAAACACCAAACTGCCATGGTGGCAAGTTTCTAATGAATTTTGGATGGATATCTCTACTCTACCCTCATATCATTTTTGCTGTTGGAATACATCACTTTCATTAGCCTTCTTGTGTACCCCACTTCATGAACCAGTACTGCCCGAACCACTAATTGAAACAATGAATTGTGTAGGAAATGTTTCTTACTAAAGTAAGCTATCTCCCAATGGCTAAATTAAATAAATTTCATACATTTCATACACTGCACCGCAAATTGCTGCTCCATTCACATAGATTACCCTTCCCAAACTGCACTTTACACACAGATGTGAAACACCATGATGGCATGATGTCGACACTTGTCAATCCAGCAATTTTTTACAACTTCAGCACTGCAATCATGTGCACACAAGGAATAGTCTTAGTCTTGTAAATGCTACAGGAACACTTGCCAAGTTGAGAGCCATATGTATTGTATAATAACTTTATGGACTGGCCCTCATGCACAGTAGCAAACATTGCATTTGTGGATATCATTGAACTTATTGACTTTAATTTGTAACTTTCTAGTGACACTGCATCAAAGCATCGGCAGCAGATTTCTTCACCATAGGTAAGTGCCTTTGCATAGCAATTGCTTAGAAAGAAGAAGTCATCATGAGCAACAGTGACAGATTATTTTTATTGCACAAAAATCCACATACCTTCCGATACAAGGTGTACTTGCTAAATGCTGTTTGTGCTGCATCAGCCTGGAAAATGAATTTTCAGAGCTTTATCATTTGTTGTCAAAGATGAGAACTCCTCCTCCTCTCTTAATGTATTCCTCACACCCAAGACAACAGAGTTTCTTCTTTGATTGCTGTCAGTATACTCTGTCACATTCTTTCCTGTCATACCATATGGTTCAAGTAATGACTCCATGTCCATATTGAATAAACTGGGATTCTTTACAATTTTTCCCGGCTCCTAAGCTATAGGCATAGGAGCTTGGAGTGCAATCTTAGTTCGTCTCTAGAGACCCATAAGATGTACTTAAAAATTTCTGTTATTCATCATGGGATTCTTTACAATTGCATTAATAACAATGTGATCAAGATCCTTAGCCTTGTATTGGGTCATTTTCTGTGACAACAATGTCTGACAACTTGGTGCCCTTTTATCTGTCAATGATGGTCTTGTGTCTATTTTCTTATCTGCATTGTCAGGGATTGATATATTTGTTTTTATCTTCTTGTTGTTAATTGTCAAGAACAATGTGTGAGTACTGAGCAAAGGAATATGGGAAAATAACAGAAAAGTATTACTTGTCTCCAAGAATGACTCCATTCCAGTTTGGATAATTGTCCATTTTGCACACCAATGCCACTTTCACCTCATATCCTTTGGTCAAAAACTGGTATTCCATCATTACAAATGGTGGTCTGCTCTATTCCAACAAATGAAATGGATCATATCAGATTTCTCTTTTGTTCTCTGCACACCAGTATTTTGTGAATGTAGAAGAGAAGTCCAACCTTGAAATGGCATCTGCCACTGTGTTGTGTATTCCTTTTATATAGATGATCTCAGGGCCATATTCCTTGAGTACTCATTGCCATCTGTACATAATGTCTGAGGTTGGTCCAACCACTAATTTCTGGCTCCACAGCATACCTTTGAATTCCTTCAGTGCAAGATGTCCCAAGCCCTGAATGTTTGTCCCTTTGATAAACCTACCTTTTCCACTTCACTCATGGTGCAAATCATTGGATGATGATTACCAGAAATATCAGTTCAGGACATTTGCTTGGAATTATTTCTTCTTTCTCTCTTCATAGAAGAACACGTTTCTTTCCTTCTGTTCTACCAAATGATCCTTATTGGGTGCTCCTGCAGAAGGTTTCTGTTCAAATAATTTCTTGTATGTGTGTAGTGTCCCTTGACAAAATGGATTGCCTGACTTCATTTGCTCTCAGGTCTTAGCATCTAAACTACTGTCAAAAAATCATCATCAACAGCACTCGAAGGTCTCTTCAATGCCCTGTTCTCAGGCTTCTTTGATTCCACATTGTCCTTGCTTTCTTCAAAATCAGATTCATGGCATAGTTTATAGTCCATGTCTTGGCTATCATCATCTAGGACATCATCATCTTCTGAATCTACAGGAACCTCAATAAAGTCAGAAAATTCACCATATGTTACAGACATATTATCTGGTTCATTTCTAATAGGTGGAGTGATGAGTGTGTCTTGATTATGTGACACAGGTGGAGCAACTGGTTCCTCAAGAGCAGGAAGATTTTTGGGTGAAGTGACTGGTTCATCATTGGTAGGGTGATTTTTGTTACTGATGTGGGTAGATATAGTGTTATTTTCTTTTGTCAAATTTGGAGATGGATCATCTTAAGCTACATCAGAAGTATCAATTGTTTGCAAATCAGGGGTAGGATGATGTTGGGCTTTATTGGCGGAAGTAGTAGACATGTCATTGTTGGTTGACATCAAGGCAGCTGCTGTGTAACATGTGATGGAAATGTTGGTAATAGATAAGATAACAAGGTAGAAGGGGAAATAATGATTAGTATGGTATATGGTGCAATGGATGATTGTCATTGTCACTTTAGTGTCACCAAGTGGACAGTGTGGTATTCTAAAAGATGGAGTATCAAATCAGTGTGGTATTGCAAAAGACAAATGTAAAAAAAGAATGGTAATAAAAAAGCTTTATGTTAATTTTTTGCGGTATTTGAAAATGCTTTTTATCATTGCTATGGCAATATGGTATTTGAAAAGCAATATTCTGATATTAGAGAAGTGAAAATAATAGGGCTCGGTCTTGTCTTGTCTTGCCGGGTTCGGCAAGACTCAAGACCGGTCTTGTCTTGCCCATGGCAAGACAAGAAGTCTTGCAAGACTTCTTGTCTTGTCTTGCGCCCCCACAAGTCCAAGAAAAGTCCAAGACTAGCGATTATCTACGAGTATTGTTATGTACATTATCGCTCACGATTGAAGTTATGGCGGGAGAAACTGAAATGTTGATACATAGGATTAAGGTACTACGTATTTTGATACATAGGATTAAAATTACTACGTATTCTCGTAAGCTAAAGTCTTGCCGGTCTTGCAAGACCGGGGTCGCAAGACAAGTCCTGGTCTTGTCTCTGGTCTTGCAGGTCTTGTCTTACAAGACTTGGGGCAAGACCGAGCTCTAGAAATTATCATACTAGGAGATTATTGTATTTTTTTTAACTTTTTGTTTAGTTTTGGGCTGACCTTTTCTTGTTCCTTCTTAGTCGCAGTTCACATGAAATTTCACTAATACTACTAGTGTTCGTAAGAATTTTTTTCTTGGGATTTGTACTACTTTTTTCTTCCTTCCCCCCTTTTTCATGTTGTGTTTTTGTTCGACCATGACGGCGAGTTCCAAGGCACCGCGGCGCTAGCATATCCTAGTGAAGCTCAGCCAATATATGGTACAAATTGAATCTAATTGAATTGTATTACTCTCTATTAAACCGCGTGTAGAATATAGTAAGTCCAGCTGTTTATTAGCAATTAGAAGGTCTTCATTTTTACTACTTAAGAGAGGCCACTTTTGACAAAAATATCAATATTCAGGACTCTACTCCTCAGCAAATCATACACAGAGATAGGAAAAAAATAAATTATGTAGTTAAAGTTAGCAAGCTCAATTTGATCAAACTTCCACAAAGTTAAAGTTGACAATTTTTATTTTGCCAAAGTTAGGTCAGTTAAAGTTAACCGTTTGTTAATGGTGCCAAAGTTTGGTCAGTTAAAGTTAGTAAGTTTTGTTTTATGTTGACTTTTAAAAAAATAAAATTTGGTTGTTCAAAAATTAGCAAGTTAGAGATATTTTTTAATTGATGTTTAAAAGTTAAGAAAGTTAGTCCAATTCAATACAATCATCTTTCAAATTCCCCACATTTGGTTGNTCCGGGTTCGATCAATTCCGAATCAGCTTGGACGAGGGAGGGTACGCCATGCTCCTCGGTAAGTCTATCAGCATTGAAGTGCTACTCGTCCACATACCGTGAATCTTGATCAAAATCTTATTGAAAGAGTACGACTTTATTTCTTACACTTGGACCAGACTTCTACCGCCGGAGTTATCGATCGTTCAACTGTATCGGGCAGCCATGTCGCAACGCTACTAGAAGAGTCAGAACGGATTTCCGCCACTCGATCGATTCGACGGAAGATACAAGTGCAAGCTGTAACGCCAGTGCCAACATCAGTCCCAACCCTCTCGCCTTCCACTGCTTTGCCAAGTAATCTTCCCACCACCGCTATTCCAACCACCACTGCGAAACCAACTGTTTCGAGTAATCCAACGACGAATCTTCCAACTCAAATCCCAACCTCCGCACCAACTCAAATCCCAACCACCGCTCCTACTCCGATCCCAACTTCTCAATCTACGACCATGATACCAACTCCTCAATTGACAACCCTTATACCAACTCCTAGTCCGACCCCTCGTGCAACGGGTAGTCTTCCAACCACGTCAACACCTACTACGAGGAAACCAAAAACGTCTCGCCCTACAACAAAAAAAAAGAAGTGCAAATGCCCGTGTCCAACGTCCAAGGCATCCAAGCCTTCGGGGGGGAAATCATCAAAAGTGGTGTGTTGCAACTGTAGAAAGTGATTCATTATTTTCAGCATCGTCAAGTCTCTAACCTGTATTTATCATGCTTACTTCATCTCTCGTCTCATAATAGCAGGGAAAGCAAGGGAAAAGAAACTTAAGAGCTCATGCTGAAAGAAAGAAATGCAAATGTCCCTGCTCATCAAAACCATGGGTATGTCTCATACACTACTTTGCAACTACTTCCGTCATCACCCCACTTTGTCGCTATTGCTAACCACTGACATGACTATGAATCATCTTGGCCTTTTGAAAATATATTGTAGAATCCACGCCCGAAGCCTAATCCAAAACCGAAGCCGAAACCTAAGCCAACACATAATAACAAGAAGCCTAAGAATAAGAAGAAAAAGAAGAAGAAGCCCACATCAAAGAAGAGGTTAGCAGATTTGTTTGCATAAATGGGTAGGTATCTCCTTGTTGGTTAAGGACCCTAAAGGGACCTTACTTATCTCAGGAATATCAGAATTTAAAAGTGACTAACTTAATTTCAAATTATCTAAATCTAAGCACACCATTGTGTTCAGCGCACCAAAATTAGTTGAGTACTTAAAATCACTCGTGCACCATACTTTGTTGAGGTGATATTCATCTTCGAAGCTCACCATCGCCCAACCACCATGAAAGTAGGGTCCTTATTCCCTCTAAGATTGTTTCTCTCCACATAATAGATCCTTTACTTCTACCTCAGCCTCCCATCAACAACAACATCATTAGGAGCGGTAACGAGCTGTTTGCAAAGTCTAATTTGACCTGTAGGCCAAATACGATTGCAGTGAGTATTGTTGATGATTTTTTCACTCTTCGCCACTTGACACTAATTAGTTAAAATACAAATTTCTCTACAATAGTTGACCCAATGACCATGGGTCCAAAGCAGTGCACTCACCAATGACTTTATCTAACCCCACTGATTTTGGCACTGGTGTATTGGAGAAGTATTTTTTTCGTAAGTTAAGAAAATCAACAATCCAATACAAATCAACACCAATAATAATGTTGCGGCAAGAATTGACAATAATGGCAGCAACAATAACAACGACAGAACAATCAACAACAAAAAATGCCAATAACTAATGACTTCAGCAATAATGGATAATAATGACAACACAACATTAAATAAAATCAATACCATGAACAATAATATTTTGTATTGATGAAAGGCAAGCAAAAAACAGGAATGCCCAAATAAAGCCACACCATAATTACAATAACAAGAACGCAACAATCAAAAGTGAATGCAGTTACCTGATTTGTGGAGATGGTCGATGATGACAATCAGGACAATGTCACAACAATTAAATTTAAAACTAGCGATAAAATTTATTAAATAGTGTCTAACCATTAAAAATCACTGCAAATTATATAAAAGAACATAAAGCAATAATATTACTAACAATAATTAAGTAAAACATCATTTAAAATAGCATTTATGTGTATAATCTCATTGAATTGACAAAATGATGTGGGTGAAATGTTAAGTAATGGGAATTATACCAGTTAATGCATGACCTTGCACCACGCATCCAACAACTCTAAGCAGAGGTAGTTGTAAAAAGATATTAGGTAGGATTTTATGTTTTAATTTGGATGTTTAGGACCCATTAATGCATTGTAATATCCCTGAACAGTGGTCATGAAGCCCAAAAAGGAGAATCATTGTACCTTGGGCTATGATGGACTGATTTTAACATTTGATACTTTATTTGAATGCTTGTGAAATATTTAATTGCTTGTTCAATCTTGTTATGTACTCTCAAAGTTAGTTGGAGTTAAAGTCCCTATCAGGTCCTTACTTCTGACCAGCAGGAGATAGCTGTCATGAACAAGAATTTTGTATTGCTTCATCTTCTCTTATTTTGTATTATGTTATGGGCTGTGGGGATGGACAAAGTTCCTTCTTCAGTAGATACTACGATGCAATCTATTATTTTCTACTGAACTACAAGATGGTTGAGAGCGGTGGGTGAGTTGCTCTCATTGTGGTATGCTGAATGGTTAGTTATTGTAGCATTCTGTACGTGTTAGTACCCATCACCTGAAAATTGTCATCGATCCATACTTCAGCCCCATTGGCCCGTGGGCAGAGCTGCCGTACCGTTGGCCGACAGTTTCATGCCTATCCACGAAAGGGCTTCACCTTCTTCTTCGTTCAAATCCTCCGCCTTTCCTCAGAAGTTTGAGCCCCTTACGTCGTATTGTACGACATTCTTTCTATGTCCTCATGAACCACCTCCACGTACGATATTTTTTGTGAACGCATGCTCACGTACTCATGGAAAAAAACACAATGCACAACCTCCTCTACAGTACTTTTCTCATTCAAGCTCATAACCCCATCCGAGTACCAATTCTGCTGCCAAGGCCTTCCATTTTGCTTCCACGCGTATGTCACAGGGAGCGTGCAGAGAGCAGAGAGATAGAGAGATATAGAGAAAGATACAATTTTTCTAATCAGAGGCATTACCCATTGGCCAATAAAAACTGCCCATCGGTCCATGGGCGCTGCAACAAGATTATACCTACACCCATGGGCAAATGGTATCCAGCATAATGTCCAGCGAAAAAACCATCAGCCAATAGGTACTTGACTTGAGCTGGAAGGGAGAGGCCAATGGCGATGGAGGGAGCAAGTACACTA
>JALLBB010001054.1:0-10095 GCA_036939735.1 Discostella stelligera
ATCATCTGGTCAGAACGACCTGAAAGGAATGGGTGTGTTTGTAGTGAGAGATGGATGTGTGGTGGCCTACCTACACGGACAGACGAAATCGTCCTCTTTTCTCTTTTCCACAAACCGCTCCGTCCGTCCGTCCTTCTCCCACTTGGTACTACTGCTTTTTGCTTTTTATGCTGTGGTTGTCGCCGGCACACACACCGCATGCAATGCAGTCGTCAAATTGCGTCAAAATAATATTATTGCGTCAAATATGACCATGAAAATGAAAATGAAAAGATAAAGGTGCAGCTGGAATAATTAGTTGTGCGACGATGTCAAAATAGCAATAGCTATTCATCTTAATATCGATAAATTATTAGAGGTGCTACTACTGCAACCAAATAACATGCGTCGAACCGATTCCAATCTCAGCATCGACACATCCGCCGCCACCATGTCGGGTCCGACAATGACAATGACGAGCTCGCCTCCCATCACCGGCAATTACACTGCGATAGCGAAAGCAATCCCAACTACATCCAAATCATCGGCTTCGGCATCATCCGCAGTAGTAACTTGCACGCCATCATCGTCCATGTCAAATAATCATCGTTCCATCAACACTAAACAACAACAACAACAAAACACCAAATCAGACTATTTGCACTATTTAACCTCCTACGAAACCATGGTACGACAACAAGATTCGGAATTTATTGCTACCAAATCACACATGATGAATAATGTCTATCGACGGGTGCAATTATTGGGAAGTAAACAAACCAGGGAGAAGAAATCCAAGAACTTATTTTTCGCGCAAGCTGTGAAAGAAGAAGACGCAAGCAAAGGAGAAGGAGCGAAGGAATGTGACGAAATGATGGTAGAAGGAGAAGGAGGAACAGGGATGCTTACTTATATCCAAATGCGACGATGTCTACTGCGTCTTGGCATTGGATGGAAACGTTCATACTTTCCCATTAAAAATGAGACGAAAATGAAGGATACCGAAGAAGACTACTTTTACGATGATGATGACGTCAGTGTATTAAGCTTCAATTCCACCTCCAGTAATAATGGGAGGGGATTGTTCAGTACTACTGGCAGCACCAGTAGCAGTGCTGCTGGTGCAAGTGGAACGGGGATCATTGGCGGAGGGGACATCATTGTTTCGGATGCTCAATTGATCATGCTTTTGGTCACACTGGTGGAGATGGAAGAACGTCATCGTGCCGTCTTGATGACATCAACAACGAGTGGTGGTAGTAGTAGTAGTAGTTGTGTGTCCAAAACGAATGATCTTGAGCATTTACAACAGCAGCAGCAGATAGGTTTGTATCTTCCCGACTTTATCTTGGCGTACAAGCTCATTATTGGGGGGATGCAATGTATCAAATCCGTCAACAACGACACGTTCAGTTCGCATTCGGACGATGAAGAAGAAAATTCAACAGCACAAACAAAGTTGGCGTTGTGTGCTCGGTTGAAACAACGAACCTTGAGGATGCTCCAGCCTTTTGGACCGAATAGTTTCATTTACAATGAGGATGATACACACGATGATGGCGATGAATCATTCCATACACAACGAGAAAATCATCGAAATGACCAATCAAAACAAATATCGTCCTCCTCTGAACAAGAAAAATTATCCCTCCGCGACAATATCAAGGGAGGACAATCCATAGTCATCACCGAACAACACCACCTACAAAATCTAACCCAGTATCCTACAACGAAAGTCAAACAACCATTCTCCAACAAGGATATGATGAAAAAAGTCATGCGTTCCAAGGATGTGACGCTTGCCAAAATTATGGAAGAGCATGAATTGGAAATGGAGAATGTATCATCGCAATTAGAATCACTTCGTCTAGAGGAATTGCAAATGCGAAAATCCTTCCAAAAGCGAAGGATGCGAATTGTATTTTTTGCTTTACTAGCCGGATGTGGAGTATTCATCGTGGGTATACTAATGGAAAAGCGATATCGACTCCATTTAGAACGGGAATTATTGTTAGGACAACAAGAAAAGGAGCGACGTATGGCTGATGCTCGAACTATTGAATTATTACAAGGAAAGAAATTGGAATTAGAGAAGAAGCTTTTTGTGATTGAGGGGAAGATGCGATATCAAGTAGATCGCACCAAAGATATGGATACTAAATTGCTGGAGGCTACGAAACAAATGAATGACGTGGATATGAAATGGTTAATTGATAAGGTGGAAATAGAGCGTTGTCAATCTTCCCAATTGGAGTTAGGAGAACTACTGACGATGGAACAAATAAAGAATGCAGATGGGAATGAAGAGTTAGTTTGGTGTCGTAGTCGTTTGCATTCCCAGGAGAGGGACCTCAATGAATTGGCACATGTCAGTGATATTAGTAGGACTACTGCTATAAGCACCTGGGGAGGTAAAGATAGCGAAGACAAGATCGGGAAGAAGATTCGTTTTGGGTTTGCAATATCAGAAAGTAGCGATGATAGCGGAAACTCTAAGAAAAAAGGGTCGCACCACCAGATCAGACCTGTGTACTTGGAAATGAAATACAACAAATCTATGCGCAACGTCATGATCCTTCGTCAGACGTATTCCGCCGTGGCGGGGATGACTGTCAGTGTCTTTTTGCATGGTTTTCTGGGAGCGTGGATGCCCAAGTCAGCAGTGAAGATATTGGTGCCAACATTATCATCGCCATCAGCCGCGGAAGTAATACTCCGTCGAGCTGAGAAGGTTGTCGATGGAATATTCGGTAGCTCGGTGGCGTTTCTTTTAATACGTGCGGTGGTGGCGTTTGTGAGTGCATGATACTGATGGTACATGAAAAGCACTACAAGTACAGAGTTGACGGACAGGGGTCTCCATTAATGTTGGTTGAGAGTGAGTAGAACACTACTCGCTAGAGTCTACTATTTATTCGTTGCCTGGACGAGTGAACACTAACACGAGATCTTGCACCAAAAATTAGATTAGGGGAGGTTTCGCCGATAACAACGTGATGAAGAATTTTGTTCCATCCGTCAGTTCTTCCTTTCTTCTAATGAACAATACTTTCGAGCTATCTCCAGTAGAACTGCTAGTGTTCATGGTAGTGGCGAATCTATGTTCCAACAAATGCAAACATTGCCAAAAAAGGTACGCTAGGCAAGTCCTTTGAAGAATATAATGATTAAACACATTTTTCTATTATGTACTATTGTCGTTTGTCGTGCAACTAAACATTTAATGATGCCAAGTAGCCTCAAGAACTCATTTCTTTGTAGAGGAGGAGGGCTTCTTCGTGGACCTATTCTTTTGTGGCTTTGAAGTTGGATTCTTTGTTGAAGGCATTGCAGTGATTTGCCTCTTGGCAATGGTTGGCTTGATGGTTGTTGGCTTCATGGATGGGCTTCGCATGGGCCTTCTTGTGTTGGGACTTGCTGTAGGAATACTCGATGGAAGTGCAGTTGGTGCGATGGAAGGCCTAGCAGTCGGTGTAGTCGATGGAGGTAAAGTCGGTGCATTCGACGGGCTTGAAGTGGGACTTGTGGTTGGACTTTCTGTGGGAATACTCGATGGCGGCGCAGTTGGTGCGATGGAAGGCCTAGCAGTCGGTGTACTCGATGGAGGCGAGGACGGAGCATTCGACGGGCTTGATGTGGGACTTGTTGTTGGACTTTCTGTGGGAATACTCGATGGTGGCGCAGTTGGTGCGATGGAAGGCCTAGCAGTCGGTGTGGTCGATGGAGGTGGAGTTGGTGCATTGGACGGGCTTGAAGTGGGGCTTAATGTTGGCGCGATGGATGGGGTGTCAGTGGGGGCTAATGAGGGACTAGAAGTGGGGGTGATTGATGGGTTTGCAGAGCTGGTCGCTCGACATTCAGGTAAAAGAGAGCCTTCATTTAGTGCCCGACACATGGAATCTCCATTGCAACAGTCTGTCAAATTTGAAGTTACCGGTCCTGTTCCTATTCCTCCTACTCCTGTCGCTGCCCCTGTGAAGGTGCATGAAGAAATAGCTCTGCATGAATTTGATACACTTCCAATGGATCCTGAGCTTGCTACCGACAGGCAGCTGTTTCCTCCAAAGCATGAGTTTAGGATTTCACCTGCATCGCCCATAAAGGCAAGATGGTAACAAGAATTAACGTTTTGGCATGAGTTGACAACATTACCAATCTTTCCAATCAATGCCACCTCCTGACATGCACTTCTGCCTTTGCAACTATTTACCACGAATGAGATATTTGCAAATGCATAAGCACTTTGGCCTGTACAGCTACCATCCATGCATATGTTACCTGTGAAGCCAGCACAAGCGTTGGCGCCATCACAGCATTTGCTTACTCCTAGCTCATCCTTGCATGCATCTGCGCAGGAAACTTCGATTCTCCCCGAAGGAACGATGATACCGTTGATGCAACTGACATAGCCCTCTGCGCACAACCCCGCTGGGGGTCCAGAGGCTGTGGCTGCGGCTACGGCTCGCACGGCTTGCTCATTGAAAGGATCAATCATATCAAACTGATCATTCGCTGCAGCCGAACTCTTGATCACCAGGAACGGAGAGGTGATTGCCAACAACAACCATAAAAAAGCGACGTGTCCCTTGAAAAAATGCATCCTTTCTTCCGCCCGTTTGCGAAGGAGGCTGCTGAGAATGACTGAGAGGAAGAGCTGGAAAAGTGAGAGTGAATAGAGGACAAGGATTGTGCCCTAATTGATATATTTTGAGGAGGGAGAAGAGGAAGAGGAGGCCTAGTTTTTCTGTAGAGTGTCGTTTTCGACCTTCTCAATCTGTAGAGTGTCGTTGTAGACCTTCTCATCGGAGCATGTAGAGCGCATGCGTGAGACCCCTTCTCACCATGAATAGCTTTTAACAATAGAGATATTATTTTGCTGGAGTGTCGTTCCATTGGAAGACCGCGGAAAGATTTTTCTTCGGCCCCGAATCTTTGATAGCTCTTTGATGTAGGTAATAAGAGTGGTAGATAAGGGTGGTGGGAAGCGGCGGGAACCTCTGTGGGAACTGTGTAGGACAACCAACCTTGAGTCACATCAAATAATGGAAATACATGATGAAGCAAGCAAGTAGGTAGTCAGCTCGGGAGATGATGGTAGCAGCAAAGCGATCTCACTACGGCAAAATCCTTTTATTTTTGATGGTAATTGCCCCATCATCATTATTATTTCTATCATCTTGGATCGATCAAGCGACAATCGCCGAATACAGCCACCACCACCACAAGCAGCCCAACCAACATTATTTGTATCGCTCCAATAATAACGACTTGAATGCCAGCAGTAGCAGCAGCCTAGAGGGTGATTCTTATAATTACCTCGACAACGAATACTCGTTTCTTCAATCTCGGAATGACATCGACATCTCCATCGAAGCGCGGGCACAACAATCCAGCGCGAATAATAATAATGATGAATGTTCGCGAATATTCCTCTACCTTCCCGACTATTACTCCGATCACGGCCACGGATCGCAGATCAATACCTACATCCTCGCCGTACTGACCGCCACCTACTTGAATCGGGCACTGCTATTGCTCGAACCTCCCATGGCAATCAATCCGTATCCCGGCGGATCGCAATTCGGCTGTCCGGTAGATGCCTTTCGCGAGGCCACGTTCGACTCGAGCGACCCGCAGCGGCATCATCCCTCTTTGTCCTCGCCGATATGGACGCTCAAACACGATTTCCCATTGGGATTATCGAGATTGATTCAACATCCCAAATGGTTATCCCGCGGATGCCACGTGCCGTGCGCCTCCTCCTATCAATACAGGGATTGGGTGCACCTCTACAGGAAACATCAGGACACCAATGAGGGCGGCGGCGATTTCCCGGAGGTGACGTGCGCCGACAACGATCCACAACATCTTACCGCTATTACGGGCGAAGATGGTGATGGGTCAACGACGATGGTAAACGTCGTGGCGGCCGGCGGATCCACGATTCGACTCAATTTCAAAGACGTCGGAGAGGCCATGATCCAAAATCGGAAATCGCCCGAGGCCAGGCGATGGATACGCAATCTGGGCGGATCCAATCGCGACGTGCTCAACTTCGCGAACAAGGTGTCCTACCAGGAGGCCTGGGATTACGTCACGGGACTGATGGTCCGATCGGGAATACTCAAATTTCAACCGTGGATCGCGCGAGACGTGGAGCTATTCTTGGGATTGTTCGATTTGCCACCGTTGGGAAAACAAGAGTTCTCGGCCATACACGTCCGTCGGGGCGACAAGCTTTTGGTGGAATCCAAGCCGGAAGTACGAGACTATTGGAAACAGCAGGGACGTTTGCATCCGGACAATTACGTGCCCGATGCGAATTACATCCCGTTCGTCGCCTATTTAGACCAGTGGGATGGTGCCGACAAGTGTCCACGGAATCGATGGGGGAAACTACAAATCCAGAAACATAATGTGTACGTGGCCACCGATGACCCGGTGGTGGTGAAGCAGGAAGTGGCTGCCCTGCCGAATCATGTTGGTAAAAACACGGTGTTGTGGAATGATTGTTATGAATTGACATTTTACTTTAGTCCTGCGGAATTTCATTCCTTCCACCTCAATGGTCACCATGGCGGCGACGAAGAGGAAGAGTACTATTATAGCGAGGGAGGAGGAGAACGACGAGAAGATGAAGTAAAGAAAGATAATTGCTTTGCTCGGTATGATAGAAACATTGTGAGCATTGCGGATATGATCATCGCCGCCAAGGCAAAGATCTTCATTGGGGAATATAATAGTAATTGGGGAAGGCTGATACGAACCATGAGAGTGCGTCTCAATAAATCCTCGGGAAACAAATGGTTGGCTCAATTTACAAGGACATTGGATACCAGAGTAGCTTGGGGCAATCCAGTGGAACGACCACCAGGATATTAAACACAGCATAATATTGAACATCAACGGGGCAGAACTATTCCTCCTCATTCTTCGGCAACTGGCCATAACCATCACCTGTCCCCCAGACAACGACAACGACTTCGGAGAATCTCAATTAGCTGACAATTTAATCTGAAATCTTCATACTCCCTGTTTTCCTCAATGCTGTTGGGTGAGAATCTTTATTGATGAAATTCACATGTCCATGGAAGCGTCTATCTTCTCCGGGAAGAAGTTTTGAAGCACAACACATGAAAGATCTTGGCGATACACCTCATCCAATATCGAGCCCTAAATTTGACGTTTTGACTCTCTCCTGGTTGACAGTGTCATATTATATTGGATAGAGCTGGATACTTCGCAATCTCAACAACTATGCTTCCATTAGGCGTAATAAAATAGAGCCTAAATTAAACGGGAACAAAATAAAATCACTTTTTACTGGTCGTCATCTGTACAATACTTATCAATCATCATCAAGTTCACCAACTCTTGGAGATCTCACACACAAAATTAAGATCCCAACAGAAATATCCTCATCGAGCAAGGGACAGAAATATCCTCATCAAGCAAGGCATGTCAAAGCAGCACAGAATGAATCACCTGGCACTTTCGGAGTTGCCTTGTAAGTGCACCCGGAGTCAAAGAAGATGTCTTCTTTCGAAATGCTTAGAATGACGTCTTTCCATGCACACAAGTCCTGGTTGAATACTGCTGCAAGCGCAAACATGCTTTTCATGGATTTTACTGAATTCACATTCCACCCTGAAATGTTCTGGTTGAATTTAGCTGCTCCGAAAAACATTTTCTCCATGCTTGTTACTTTGGACACATTCCACCCAGAAATGTTTTGGTTGAATTGAGATGCACTCGCGAACATACCATCCATCGATGTGACTGAGCTGACATCCCATCGCGATATGTCTTGATTGAAAGAAGGTGACAAGAAAAACATATAAAACATGCTCTGGACTGAGCTGACATCCCACCCCGAAATATCTTGATTGAACGCAGATTTCACGAACATGCTATCCATGTTTGTCACTGAGCTGACATCCCACTTAGAAATGTCTTCATTGAATGTTTCTTTATTACTGAACAGGTAGGACATGTCGGTGATGGCCTTCGTACACCATGTGCCGATGGGCATTCCATACTTTTGACCCACAGCACATGTAGGGTTGGTAGTGGAGCATCCTTGGTTGACATAATCTTCCACGGCTTTTTTGAGTTCTGCTTTGCTTGCGAAACAGAGGTTCGTGGGTGCACCTGTTGTAGGCAAAACGGTGCTTGTTGCACTTGTTGGTAAAGCGGTGCTGGGTGCGGCGCTTGGCGAATAAGTGCTGGTTGAACTTGTTGGTAGAGCGGTGCTGGGTGCGGCACTTGTCGGAACCGTGGTACTTGGTTCATTTGTTGGGAAAGTGGTGCTTGATGCACTTGTCGGCAAAGTGGTGATTGTCGGCAAAGAGGTGGTTGGTTTAGCACTTGGCGAAGCGGTGATTGACGCGGCATTAGTGGGCAAAGGGGTGCGTGGGTTGCTAGTAGGCTTCCGCGTCTTCGTCATTTTGCTGGATTTGCCTTTCTTATTTGCATTCAACGCGAGTAGTTCCGCTTCAGATAGCTGCATCGACATGGACAAAGAGAGCGACATCGACATCATCAGTCCGGGTGATGAAAAATATTCCATGTCTTCGAAGTTGACGAGCCAGTCATTGTCGATCTCTTCATAGGCTCTTGATGGTTGAGGCGTCGCAATTTCAAGAAGGAGATGGAAGACAATGATGGGCAGAGCGATCTTCATTGTTATTTCCTTGTTTGATATCGGTGGATGATGATTGATGATTGATGATGACAGATTTGAGATTGTGAGCATTTTTTGTGCGTGGGTTGCGAGGGGTTGGCATGATGTTATTTCCCTCCTTCCTCTTGGCGAGATTGCGAAAACTTCTTAACACTCTTGCAGAGGAACTTGTATGAGATTCTCACCTGAGAAAGACTTACTGCTAATTTAGCTTGTCGCTTCCTCTCTCTCTCTCTACCGTAACTGGTAACTGGTAACTGGTAACTGGTAACTGTTATCGCTTANTGGCTCAATTTACAAGGACATTGGATACCAGAGTAGCTTGGGGCAATCCAGTGGAACGACCACCAGGATATTGAACCCTGAATTTTGAATAACAGTGTCTTCGAGGTGACTTTGAAGTGAACTTCTTCCTACCACGACTCCTCCTCCTCCTTAGGGCGTGCTTTCCAACCGACTCAACCCCCCTGCCTACCACTTCCAATTGATTTAATGGTGGGTGGCTTGCTAATACCTCCAACTTGTCCATCAACAATGGCGACAATGCGACGACATCAAATAATCAAGTCGTCGACGATGAAATCTGAAATCTAGCGGCGTCGGGGGTGTCATTGTCAAACATGGCAAGTGAAAATCCTTGGCCACTTTAAAATTGATGCAACGTATGGTTTCTACTATTTATGGCATACAAGAGTCACTGCTTTCTGATCGTTTGTCCAATACTCATTAATAATGATCGTGAACGATGACTCTTGGATATTATTTTAGTAGAAGTGAAACAACATGAAATAAATCCATCTTACACACACACACAAAATTCCAAACACCATGAAGGAAAAGCAAGTATTCAGGACACAGCAGCAAAAGACGAACTAGCTCGTGTTGAAGGGTTGGGGCACTTGGCGAAGCAGTGCTTAGTACACTGAATGGTTACCGTGCCACGCCACTTGGTGCACTTGTTGGCGAAGCAGTGCTTGGTCCGGCACTCGGTGCACTAGTTGGCACAGCAGTGACGGGTGCGGCACTCGGTGCACTTGTTGGCAAAGCAGTGCTCGGTGCGGCACTTGGCGCAGTAGTTGGCAACGCAGTGATGGGTGCGGCACTCGGTGCACTAGTTGGCACAGCAGTGATGGGTGCGGCACTTGGTGCACTTGTTGGCACAGCAGTGACGGGTGCGGCACTTGGTGCACTAGTTGGCAAAGCAGTGATGGATGCGGCACTTGGTGCACTTGTTGGTAAAGCAGTGCTCGGTGCGGCAGTTGGTGCACTTGTTGGCACAGCAGTGACGGGTGCGGCAGTTGGTGCACTTGTTGGTACAGCAGTGATGGGTGCAGCACTTGGTGCACTAGTTGGCATAGCAGTGATGGGTGCGGCACTTGGTGCACTAGTTGGCACAGCAGTGATGGGTGCGGCACTTGGTGCACTTGTTGGCA
>JALLBB010001055.1:0-10054 GCA_036939735.1 Discostella stelligera
TTTGATGTCGTTTCTGGAGCGATTAGTAAATTAGAACATAACACATTTTAGCGACATACATACTGAAGAGTCCACTTACCGTAAAACTAAACCTAGGTGTGGTCTGTAAAGCGTCTGTTGGCCCAGTTTTTCCTGGTCTGATACCATAGTACTGGTCCAGAGCTCCATGTCAACCCAAAATCGATACCTATGTTGTGCCTTGGTACATTTCTACATACAATGTCGTAGTGCCAGTACGTACGTACAAACATACCTACCTAGTACATCACTGAATGTCCGTCTGTCCATGCAATCTGCATCAACACGTGGAATGCATGTTACGCCACGAAAAGCAGTACTACGAGTACGTACTGATCAGTACTACGAGTACGTACTCATCTCCCTCAACAAGCAAACCAAAACTCCTTCCACTCACAACCTCTCTGTCGCTGTGAAACAGAATCGATTCATCATCGCTGTCGTCTCATTCATCAAAAAATAATAATAATACATTATCTTCCTCTTCATTTTCATCAATATCAGAATCAACATCAACATCAACCATGAAGCTACTCCGTTCCTTGACAGGCATTGCAATATCCGTGATTGGCCTTGCAAATCACAGCGCAGCTTCTCCTTTCTTATCCAAATCGATCCATGGAATTGATTCTGTCTTCGGTATCGCTCGGGGCGGTGGACTTTTCGGGGGAAATAAAAAGACGTCAGACTCAGTCACTGATGTGAAAGACAAACTGCGTTCGGATTCAGGGGAGACTTTCCCAGCCATGACTCGTGCAGAAATCGAGGAATGGTTGGGCCATATTCCCGTCTTTGCGGTGACCGATTCCAACGGTGCGGGAGTGGTTCTCAAACCCGATAACGACACCTCGGTCATGTACTTTTTCTTTAATCCACAAATGGCCAACGCGACACTGGCTCAGCTGAAGTCCACCAACGACTCGCTTGACTTGAAGTTGAGCGCCTTTAGCCTAGGAAAGATTTGGTACAAGATGCTCAACAGCGACGATAATCAGCAAGAAGTTAAACTCAAACAACCCGGCGCGGACGACTCCGAAGCCGAGGTCCTCACTGGGACGAACATTGAATACCGTCTTGTTCCCGATACGCGTGACCTCCTCGGTGCTCGTATGCTTCTAACGATGACGGCCGAAGATGGCGAAGAGATGAAGAAGGCTGGCGATACAATGACACCTGAACTTGCCCAGAAGGCTGTAGAAAAGGCAATGTCGGAAAGCCCAGAGTTTAAGGAGAATTACAATGAAATCCCCATCTTCTTGATCGCTCAAATGCGTATGCAAAAGCCACCTAGTCAGGAAGGAGAGGAGGCTATGACTATTCTACCCATGTACTTTTCATTGCAGACGATGGTCGCAACTTGGCAGCAATTTATGGCGAGTCAGAGTGATCCTGAGCTGAAGAACATGGAGCCAGCCATCAACGTGATGAACCTGCATAAATTGGTGAACATGATGAAAGAGCCATCCGAAATTGACTTCAGGAGTTGCCTGTTGCTCCCACCAATCCCTGCTCGGGCTGGGACCGGGACTGCTAGTGCGGAAGGGGGGTTGCAAGCCGGTGCTTCCGAAGAGCAAATGGCAGGGATGGGAAGTGGGGGCACACTGGGGGATATCTAAACAGTTCTTAATCCAAAACGCAGCTAATCAGTGAGACTTAAATCTGCAACTTATGTTTCTGCATTCACGTGCACGATGCAAGTGGTTAGAACTCTTTTCTTCACACTATCATCCCTACGATCGGTGAGGGATATATCCACGGCCAGAATCCTGGCAATTAAATGTACTACTAGCTAGGGTGTTGTCAGCCAGAAAATCAGCGCTGCCAATCATTACTGTGCACACTTTGCTCATACTCAAAGTGACGTGATTCATATAACACTTGAAAGATGTTGAACGATGATTTGAACGCCAACCCCCCCATCACATCATTCTCTTCACTGCGATTTTTTCAATGCTGCTGCCTCCTCAGCGCGCCTTCGCTTCTTCTCTTCTGCCAACCTTGCAATCTCGGCCTCCCTCTCCATGCGTTCTTGCCAGTTCTTCCTGGCCTTTCTTCGATCACGAACAAACCCCATCATTCCTAACAAATTATTCCAAAAGCCTAGTACAAAACTCTTTGCGCTGTAAAACTTGCCAGATGAAACAACCTTGGCCTTGGTGCCTTTGACAAGAATAAGGAGAGGAGAGTAGTTGCCGGTGACTGCATCTGGCTCAAGATCCGTGGGGACCACATCAACGCATGGCCGTAGATACTTTCCATTACATAAACTTTCGCATGTGCCACACTCTCCCTTTCCACAGCCGTATTTGATGAATTGTCCAGCCTGCGACGCTACAAGTTTTAATGGTTGTCCAGGCATGGCAGTAGTCTCGATGATTGTGGCTGATTCTCCAGTGCCCTGTTGAAAGATGATCGGCACAGACCCAACGAGACCCTTTTCTTTGGCATCGAGATCAGCCGTCCCAGTCACTTCGGCAAGTGTCTCCTTCTTCTTCCACTTGGGGACATAGCCCTTTTTATTGGCAACGTTTTCCTTCTCGGTAGCGGTGGACATGAAGATCGACGATGTGCGGGTACGCGGCGATCGATGCACTAAGTCATTGTTAGCTGGTGATTGGATCGGCGAGACAGAGAATGAGGTGCATCCTTGGGCCAACAGCGTTGCAGTTGTAGCCACGAGTACCAGACGAAGTGGTATCATGCTGGGGGTATTGCAGCAGTTGATGCGAGACGATGGTGAATTTGGGTTGTTTAGTATGTTTTGGATTAGAACGAGGTAGAGCTCTAGAGGAAATAAAGAGAGAGAGGAGATAGATGAAAATGATGGGCGGGCGCCGTCGTCCCCTTCTCGAAAAGATAGACATCATACACAGAGCTTTTAGTAATAGAGTACAGCTCTAGCAGCTGCTGGGAAACCGAACCCCAAAACGACCGTACTTCGTAGGCAGTTGTAGATACTTAAAGAGAGAAATAATTGAGTGGCTGAACGAAAGGTGATGTCATCCAGGTGGAACAATCGATCGGTTGGCTACTACCCAGCATTCGGCAGTGCAGTTAGGTAGTTAGCTACCGAGTTCAAACACTGCGGGCTGACAACGGCTCTCGAAGAAAATTTCCCCAGCGTTCGATCACTATTGAGGTTGAAGGAGAAGGAGAAAAAGATCTGAGTTGTTCGAGTAGTGAATGATGTCCTCGTTCCTCGTTCGCATCTGCTCTCGGCTCCTACAAAAAAAGATATCACCATCACTCAAGATCACTCATCACCCATCACCCATCACCATCGGAACATAATACTTTATTAGTCGATATTGCGTTCCATCATCCTGTGTCAAACTCCGAACGAGAAGCACAATATTCACAACTAAGTTTATTAAAATGACAACGCGAGCGATAATAATCCTTCTCTTCACACTGGCCGGCGGTGCTGACGGCTTCAAGTTCATGTCCAATTGGCAGCCGCCAAAGATATTAACGGATGCTCAAAAAGTGCAGATCGCCAAGACACAAGAACGATTCGGTGACAAGAGTAAGCACTGCATAGAATGACTGACAATATGTTTGATGTTTAAGTAACTCATATCATTGCCATGTCCCACGTGCACTTCAATACAGAACTGGTGGTCATCACCGGCTGCTCTTCTGGCCTTGGTCGTGAGACTGTGAAGAATCTCCTCGCCTCCGATCAGTACCATGTTGTCGGAGCCGTCCGCGATATTGATAAAATGGAAGCCGTTGCCGAAATCGATAACTTCAACATGGACAACTTTCACATTATGGAGTGCGAATTGAATTCCTTCGCAAGTGTTCACAAATTTTGCGATGACTTGAAGGAGTACCAACTGGCCAAACCTATTGATCGATTGATTTGCAACGCGGGAGGTACGATACATCACTTATTGTTCGCTCTATTAGCACTTTTGATTGATCCGATTTTTACAATCCTACGTTTTTCATCGCCATCACCCCCCAGTCTACCAACCTTCCTTGCCGTATGCCAAGTGGAGCATCGATGGACACGAGCAAACGATGCAAATCAATTTTCTCTCACACTTCCTTATGATCTCCAAACTTCTGGATGGCATGAAGGAGGCACCTGATCCACGGGTTATCATGGTCGGATCAGTCACAGGAAATGACAACACCGTTGGAGGGGGGGGAGTATACCCGATTGCTGACTTGAAGCAGCTTGAAGGATTCAAGGCAGGATTTGAAAACCCGATTGCCATGGCCGATGGGTACGGTTTTATCGGTGCAAAGGCCTACAAAGATTCGAAGTTATGTCTGATGATGATGTCTAACTTTCTTCATGCCAAATTCAACCGAAGCCATGGCATTACCTTTTCCAGCATTTACCCAGGTTGCATCGCTGAGACGCCGCTGTTCCGCGAGAAGCGCGCTTGGTTTCGCAAATACTTCCCCGTTTTCATGAAGTACATTACCGGAGGGTATGTTGGCGTTGAAGAGGCTGGGCAGCGCTTGTTCCAGGTTGCGCATGATCCTCGATGCAGCAAGAGCGGTGTGTATTGGAGCTGGAATGGCGGGCCACGGGAAGGTCGAGGTGCTGCCGCCCTTGAGAAGGGAGGGCAAATTAGCGGGGGAGGCGGAGCGGGGGGAGGATGGGATTCTATCTACATCAATGACCAATCCGACAAAGTTAATAATCTGGAGTTATGCGTGGAATTATTCAGAAGCGCGACGAAAATTACGGGTGCACAGTGGCCGGAGGCAAAGACATTCACCAGTCCCTGTCCAACGCTTAAAGTCATTAGTGCCATCAGTGCGAACATGATTGCCAGGGAAGAATTGAAAAGAATGGCTGTAAGAAGTGTGATCCCTCCATGTATCTCTCAAATCCTCCCTACTCACTAAATGTAATATTTTCTAATTTGCAGGAACGACCCGGTTTCAATGATGATGGTACCCCTATCCAATTGACAAAACAAAAACAGGTGGCATTGGTTGCCGATAAGGTGATTGTTCAGGGGGTTCTAGGCAACACTTTGGGACGAGTGGGACGAGTGGCAGGAAGACTTTTACTCGGAAGGATACCCGATACTGCGAAGGAGGGCTCGTTTCAAGAGGAGAAACCCCTGATCACCACTGCCCCATCCAGTGCTGTCGCGGATGATATTGCCATTGCTTCCAAGACAATGATCGAAAGTATGATCGAGCAGCCAATGAAATATATTGATTCTATTGACGAAAACGACAAGGTCCTTCTTGAAGACGAAATCTTTGACAAAGTGTTTGCAAACGGGAAAACTATATCTGATGACGACTCGAATGCCGAAAGAGAGTGGAAAGTGGGGGAGCCTGAGAAGCTGAAAGAACTCTCCAGTGTGTAATATTCTCCTCCCTGCCATTGTGATCTCTCTGAGAGAGTTCAAAGAGAATGTAAAATAATTCGGTAGCACCTAGCATTATTATTTTATTATGATTAAAATCGCGCAGTGAGAGTGTAACGTGCATCAGACAACTAGACAGGACTCATTGACCACATGAGATGATGTTGTGAACCAATTTCAGAAATCTTAACTTAGTAGTGCGAGTTCCCACAACAACGGAATCGAATGCTGTTTGCGAGAACAAATAATAATCTCTCAATTAGTTTTCGTCACCTGCCGAATCTATGACAGAAAGGAACCCCTCACAACCCCATCATTATTTCGTCCTGTTGTTGTTGAGCCCTCTCCCTCCCTTCTTCTCTCCCTCTTGGGCTGAGCCTCGAAGAAGGAGCCCGCGAAGAGCAAACAAAAAAATGAGTCCTCCTTTTTCTTTCGGCGGCAAATAAGAAAATTTGTACTACCAAATCTCGTTCGTAGAGGCTTTGGCCTTTCTCATTAGCGATAGCGAATCTCTCTTTTCATTAGTTCCTTGCGTGATTTTTATCGCCAAATACTGACCTTTTTTTGTTGCTCAATGCGGCAGTGTTCGCGCCTCGTTTCGGACTTTCACCCATGCCTCCAACGTGGTATCATAATTTCTAATTTATATTTCATCTCATCGTTTTCACTTCTCTCAACACCATGAAGTTTTCTCTGTCAATCATCACAGCCGTGTCTTTCCAGATCGCTTCTGGTCAGCAACATGGTATTCGGCCCAGACGATTGCGAGCGGCCGCAGTGGGAGAGGCCGTTTCAGCTGCCGCTGAAGAAGTCATGTCAATGGTCGCCAATGCAAAAGCAGCGAAAGAAGATGCAATTTCGGAAACAACTGGAGAAGTGATGTCAATGGTTACTGGGGCCGCGGCCGCAGTGGGCGAGGCCGTTTCAGTTGCCGCTGAGGAAGTCATGTCAATGGTCGCCAATGCAAAAGCGGCAAAAGAAGATGCAATTTCGGAAACAACTGGAGAAGTGATGTCAATGGTTGCTGGGGCCGTGGCCGCAGCGGAAGAGGCGGTTTCGGTTGCCGCTGAGGAGGTCATGTCGATGGTCGCCAATGCAAAAGCAGCAAAGGAAGAAGCCATGTCGGTTGCCCCAGAGGAAGTAATTTCGATGGCAAAGGATGAAGCCATGTCGGTTGCTGCTAAGGAAGTCATGTCAATGGTCGTCAATGCAAAAGCAGCAAAGGAAGAAGCCATGTCAGTTGCTGCTGAGGAAGTCATGTCAATGGTCAGTAATGCAAAAGCTGGAAAGGACGAAGTCATGTCGGTTGCCGCTGAGGAGGTCATGTCAATGATCGCTAATGCCAAAGCCGCAAAGGAAGAAGTCATGTCGGTTGCCGCCGAGGAAGTCATGTCAATGATTGCCAATGCCAAAGCAGCAAAGGAAGAAGCCATGTCAGTTGCAGCTGAGGAAGTCATGTCTATGGTCGCGAATGCCAAGGCTGCAAAGGAAGAAGCCATGTCGGTTGCTTCCCAGCAAGTGATGTCAATGGTTGTTGAGGCAAAGGCCGCAAAGGAAGAAGCCATGTCGGTTGCTTCCAAGGAAGTCATGTCAATGGTCACCAATGCGAAAGCGGCAAAGGAAGAAGCCATGTCGGTTGCAGCCGACGAAGTCATGTCAATGGTCCCCAATGCGAAGGCCGCGAAGGAAGAAGCCATGTCAGTTGCCACTGAGGAAGTCTTGTCAATGGTCACCAATGCGAAGGCTGCAAAGGAAGAAGCTATGTCAGTTGCTTCCGAGGAAGTCATGTCAATGGTCACCAATGCGAAAGCGGCAAAAGATGAAGCTATGTCGGTCGCAGTTGATGAAGTGATGTCAATGGTTGCTGAGGCGAAGGCCGCCAAGGAAGAAGTGACGATGGTTGGCTCTGAGGAAGTCATGTCAATGGTTCTCGGGGCGAAGGCCACAAAGGAAGAAGCAATAGTTGTTGAGGCAAAGGCTGCAAAGAATGAATCGATGTCTGTTCCCCTGGAAGAAGTCGTTTACATTGGAACCAAGGCCGCGAAGAAAGAAGTGATATCAATTTCCGCCGCAGTTGAAGCAATGTCAATGCCCGTTGAAGCCAAGGCCGCGAAAGCGGCAGGTACAACAGAAGTAACTGTCACCGCGGATTCCAAGGCAGGGAAGAATGGAGTTCTGTCGATGCCCCATGACATTGATGGTAAGGTGCTCAGCATCACTAACATTTTCCTGGAAAATTTTGCTCACATGCTAACCAATTATTTTTTCCTAGTATCAATAACTGCGAACAGCAAGGCACAAAAGATGTCCCTGCCGCATTCTGATGCTTCAGAAGAGATTGGATTTGGTAAGGCTAGTAAATTCTAGCTCTAAAGCGAGGGAAATAAATTACAGTCTTGAACTTGATACTTGACGATTATTGATTCGCGGCAAGTGGGCAAGATCCATTTATGTTGAATCAAAGATGTGCAAATATTTGTCAGAAATAATCGTAAATACTTTGTTGATGTGTTTTTAGTACATCACCCATTGCCATTGACTCAAATAATAGTATGGAATGTAAAATTTACAGCACCAAATAGGCCTTACGAACTCTCACAGCATTAAAGATTTTTTACAAGGCAATTTAATCCAGCATGGGTATCAAATGAATTTAGTCTGGATGATGGAAGAGCCCAAATCTAAATTATTTTTGTGAGGAGAAGGGAAAGAAAGCTATGCAATGAAATTTACGTCATGTCACCAACACCAATGTGCTCAACCATGACAATGTTTTACAGCAAGTCTCACTTGATCATACTAAAAACTAAGGCCAACCTTTTTGTAAGTGATATGAAGATCCAGTAAAAGTTTGCTTCACAGGTTAATGGTTGGAAAAGAGGGAGTTCTTATGAATCTGTTGCACAATGATGACAAACCTACCCACAAATTGGAATTCCTCCTGAGTCCTGAGTGAGCAATCAAATACTTTCACTGCCGTTCTTTGTTCTGCATTGCCAAGCATAAGCATTGCATTGCATTCAATTCTGATAACAGTCCTCTTTTGCATCATATTTGTGTTGAGAAGCAAGCAATCCCTCTTCTACTGAGATGATTCTTCAATGGTCAATGATGATGACCCAGTTAGTGATGATTCTTCAGAAGCTTCTCCTCTCATCTTTGAAACAGAGGGAGAGTGGGTTGATCATGTTGCAGATAATGGTTTAGTCTCTGATGATGACAGTGATAACACTCATGCACCAACAAAGTCTACGTCATCATCTTCTTCTGCACAGCCTACTACACCAAAGAAGATTAATTGAAAAGAGAAAGTGATTGACAAGCCTTACTCACAAGAGGAAGATTGAAAAAGTACTCCTCATCTTTGTCACAATCCAAAGCCTAGCTTGAAAACGAGAGAAGCCACCACCAATCTCTATGCTGCTACATCCATTGCACAGATACCTCCTACTGCTTGCCGTCTTTGAAGGAAGAAGATGAAATATCATCAATGCATTCCACATTGTGTTGCTTTGGATGATCAAATTCTTCTTTTGTTGGATGATGGTCCAGAGTCATTTGAGGAGTTCTTGGGCATTCCACTTGCACAGTTCATCAAACTTGCTGCTGTGGACAGTGGTTTGGATCCATCACAAACAAATGATTTACTAGTTAAATTGGTTCACCCACTGTTTCTGAAAGCAAAGGCAGAGGCAAGCAAGGCTGACAATCCTAATTGGAACCAAGCAATGAGTGGTCAATTTGCTGATGAGTTCTGGATGACTGCAATGAAAGAAAGGAACACATTGGTTAGCATGGAAGCATGGGAGGTTGTGGACCATCCCCTCCATGTAAAAATCCTTGAAATCATTTGGGCATTCAAAATCAAGTGCTTTCCTGATGGATTGATTGTGGTGATAAGCAGGAAAAAGGAGTCGTTTACTTTGAGACATATGCCCCAGTAGTACAGTGGACAACAATTCAAGATACGACAAAAAAATAAGCATCGCTAATCACCAAATCGATACCCAGCTGATCCTGATTGTTGTGTGTTGTGTGTTTTTTTGCATGCACGAGCAAGTGCATGAAAAAAGTATTGTGCAAGCAAGCGCATGGTACGTAGAGGTTGTGGCTGATATAGCCTTTTTCAGGGGGGGTCGGAGGGGGGGAAGGTAAAAAGTACCAATTAGCTTTACGCGACACTGGCACTGGGTGTTACAGGCCTCTCAGAGAGAGAGGCTCTACCATACTCTTGGTATATACTGACAACTCTGCAATCCCTAGTACTGTACCTCAATATGTATGCTAAAGCACTGGGCAAAAAATGATATTCATGTTGGTCAATGTTCAGATAGCCCCCCCCAATTGTAGAGGAGCTAAAGTGGTGTAATATTGAGTTGGCTAGTATTTTTTCCCTAAGTAATTTACGAGAAAATTTAAAAAATGTTGTTAAGTAATGTGTCTACTAGCTTTTAAGCATACATCATCAATGAACCATCAATGAACGTTCCTTGACTTGCGCCAGGCTGCTCACATCAAGACCAGAATGCAGCACTCAGGCAAAAGAGCCAATCAAACTCTGCAATGCCACCCCCACCAATGCAGCCGTCTCTCTCTTCCGGCACACATATCCACCGCAAGGCGATGGGGTGGGCATACTTAGTGATGTCTGAAGGGGAGCTTGGGTTTGCAGTACGGCTTGTACTTAAAAC
>JALLBB010001056.1:0-10055 GCA_036939735.1 Discostella stelligera
TATAACCACAGGAGGTCCATAGTGATGAGATTCGAAGGACAAAATGTTGAAGAAGAGATAAAAATGGATACAACAAAACTCACACTAAGAGATCCAACTTGAACATTAGCCTTCCACACGCTGGTCAACTTGTCAATGCTCACGAGTTTGATAGGGCAGTCACGCCCGCCACCACCGAAGTTGCTGATCACATACTGTTCACCCACTGTGAGCGTAGCCTTGAGGTAACTTTGAGATGCGGAGTCACCATTCTTTCCTGTTAATACGACCATAACCTCATCGCCCGCCTCTTTATCATCGGCATTGATTCCCGTGGCTTGATTGAATGCAAGGAAATAATCATCCATTGTGTCTGTCTCGAGCTTGAGAACCACAGGTTTATTGGTTTCACCTTTGTGTGTGTGAAGCACCAACACTCTGCGAACGTCTGTACTTCCGCCGAACGTAGCCTCGCCGCGGCCCGCCCTTTGATTCACATGCCTTCCACTTCCACTCATTATTTTTCTCTGGTCAAACCATGAGATGAACCGCGACATCCAGCCGTCAAAATCAACATGATGTCGCCATCCAATTCGTTCCAACGCCCGTTTCAAAGCAGTAGCAGCGGTGCCGCGGCATTACTACCAGCCCATAAAAATGAAAAGCCAGGTCGAACATTACTCCAACTAATACGCTCACGTGACAAGCTCCGCGGCAAGAAGACGATGACGACGACGACGACTACGAAAACACGAGAATCTTTCAAAGTTAGTAACGACAACAACGATGATGAGAATGCTACTAATGGTGAAGACATCAATGAAAACGAGCTCATTCAGGTAGAGGACGAAATTCTCTCTCAGCTATCTTCTCTTCATGCATCCATACGTCGATGTGGTCTATTTGGCAATGATGTAGAAAAGGCAAACGCATTTTATAATCGTGCTGCTGACCGCTCATCTTTGAATAATAATTTAGCGTCAACTTCCAATACTGTTGCTATTGTAGATCGTAACGTGGATGATGGCACCAAGAAACGCAAAAGAAAAAAGGGTGGTGGTGGCGGCGGCATGAGTAATAATGGAATGGGGTCACTTTCTGCATCCTCGTACGGGATACATCTTGATTCCATCAATACGAAGGATGCATCCCAAACTTCTTCTTCCATGGGAGGTGAAAAGAAGTGTGATTTAGACGAGGGATTGATACTCACTGCAATTTGTAAGATTTTAGGTGTGCACGTTGGTCGGAGGAAGAAGGTAGTGGAGGAGGATAATGAGGAGGATAAGAATATTGAAAACGCATCCTCTTCACGCCAATACTACTACGGATTCAATATTTCATGTGTCGCACGCAATATCATATCGTCCCTATGTGAGCACGCCAAGGATGGGATGTCCCTCGTTGGAAATACCACATGTGCCTCCATCGAATGGGACATGATTGGTAGCATCGGCATTCATTTATTGGATTCTCTACATGATAACATTGCCTATTGGTACAGTTATCATACAACAAATTATCATCTACTAGAAGAAGAGATGGCATTACATACCTTGATCGGGAGCTTTAGGGCAAGTGCGTCGGTGGTTTGCCTGTTGGAAACGAGATTATCACGTGCCGATATGACGATACAGAATATCAAAGAGATTACATGGATGGTTCTTAATAACATCCCCAAGACATTTGTCGACAACAACTTGACGGGTGGTGATACTCAAGACAAATCACCCATACAAGATGGTGTCCAAAACGCAGCCACGGTATTGCTAGCATCCCTTGCTTTGGCAGGTAATTCCGAGGGCATGACGCCATCCAAAATCTGGTCTCAAAATGTTGCCGATGCAACACTATTACTACGTTGGGCTATTCTCGACTTCTTCCCCATACCCAATGTCACTTCCTTCAGTAACAAGTCTGGTGGAGGTGAAGAAGCAAGACAAAAACAACAATATCCGACTGCATGGAACGATCATATGAATTGGATGAAGCTTGCGAAAGAAGTAACTTCCCATGGTATTGAACTTGATCTAAGAAACGACGCAACAAGCATCCATCGCTCACGTGCCTTGTTATCCCGAATTCAATGTCTTACAAGATACATCCAGTCACTCTTGCGAATGGACGGCTATCCTCTCCATCGACTACCGAACAATATGCCCTCCCTCATCACCCATCTACCATTGGATTCCTTACTGGATATATCTGAAATACTCTTATCGTTCCCTCTCGCCGCCGAGGCAAAATATCGCTCAACGAAATCGCGATTGAGGAGCACACCCGTCGCGGATGGTCTACTTTCCCCCAATACTGCCATGGAGATTGCACCGGATGTGCGATTATGTGGACATGACCTCATAAATATTGTTGTGGAATCGTGTCGAGGTGGGTCAGGAGTGCGTGCAAGAGCTCGTCGTGTAGTGGGTATGGCTGTAGCCACTTTACAAAGTTCATGTTCGTTGGCGTTGGTGTCGGTTGTGGATGGTAGTTTACGTAGTGGAGTCGGTTCCCGCGTTGGTGATGGTAGCAGTAGTAAAATGTCAAAAAATGGATCATGGCTCCGTGGATCGATAAAATTGCGGATCGAAGCGATTCGTACATTTCATGTCATTGCCATATCATTGGGATCAGGGGTCATGTCCTCGTCTAGAACGGCAAAGTCTGTATCGAGGGCGTTGGTATTGTTGGGAGGATGCTTATTGGAGCAGGTTCAAGAGACCGAAAGCCAAGTGGACGACGAATGGGGTACACTCGGCGAGAAAGCGAAGCTCATGTAAGTTTTGCCATCATGATTCGATCTTCTTATTTGAATAGACGGATCTGATTGTACGTGTCATGACCATCTTTCTACACCGTAGTGAATCGGCATCAAACGCGTTGGCGGCATGTATTGCCGCATTTGGGGGACTCATCCCCAATAATGTTCGAGGCACCCTTGATTCCATAGCCCAAGCTTGCTTCACTAAACTTTATTCTAGTTGTAACAGCTCGATTCTATCATATTCCCATGTCAAACGAGCGATGTTGCAGTTGGGTATGAATTGTATGTGCGTCCCGTGGCGAGATGGTGGCCGAAGCACACTGTCAAATATTGTACGCACGGTATCGGAAATGCTGAGGAATGATCCGGACTTTTTAGTCGCATCTGCGGCATTGTCGACTCTTTGCGTGTTTGATGCCTTTGCTACCCCACGCGCACCGCCAATACTGGTAACTACAAGGGGTACCATTAGTGAAATTAGTAACCATGGCGCCAACTTGACTGCATCTTCGATGCTTGCCAGCATGAACGATTCACAATTGGAAATGATGGCTTCCAAAAATGCTGCCGACGAACGGAAGGTTGCGAAATCTGAGAGAAAGTCCAGCAAGATAGCCAAGAAGGAAGCAGAAACAAACGCGCATTCCAAACCGAATAAAAATATCGTCGCAAGTTGTTCTGGTCTTGTTCGAGATTCAGTCGAGGAAAATTGTGGAGATGCAGCAGCTGACACTGCAATGGAAATAGAGCTTGACGGGAGCGATCATGTACCCATCTCATCTGGATCTGCATTCGAAAATAGCACAGTAAAAAAGGATGAGAGTCAAATCGAAAAAGTGGCAGAGGTCCCGATGATTGAAAATCAAAGCCATGTAGAAAACGATGATATCTGCGATAAGTTGGAGTCATCAATAGTCGATGCGGAAAATAGTGACGACGAAGCAATAGTCGATGCGGAAAATAGTGACGACGAAGCAAGTGATGAATTTCCTGCAATTGTTGATGTGGGTCCCGATGACGAAGATAGAATTGACAATTGAATCATAATTCCAATCTCGAAATTCATGCAATCTTTCTATATTGTAATTTATCTACGGCACAGATAATGTGAGCGTTTCTGCACAGGAGCGCCGTGCTCCGTGCTTCGACAAGGCGAAATTGTCGATCTACCAACAAAAGGCCAGCACAGCTGAAGTGGCGATACCAAGAAAGATCTCAATACTTGAAAGAAATGTCATCGAACCGTCGGAGGAGACGCGGGAAGCAGACAAGACGATGGGCACTTCAGAGGCAAGATGTTCTATCCCGATGGAAACTTCGAAAGAAGACACATCGTTACCGCCTTCATCACTCAATTCACGAGCGTACACCGAGCCGCTCACATTTGAGAAGCTGAAGTTCTCCAACCTGCTGAGACGACGTTTAGGTCCCACGAACTTGAGCGAGACCACGCCAGAGATGGTTGCGGTTGACGCTCCGCTGAAAGAGAAGAAACGCGAGGGGACAACCGTTGCAACTCCAATAGCCGTTGCATTCTTCACTGTGAGAGCGGCGATTTCATCATTCTGAATCATAAGACCGTCGACGATAGATAACGTTTGAGAACCGAGAGGATTGCCTTGAAGCATCTCGAGTGAATTAAGAAATGCAATCTCCACCTCTGCATTCACCGAAGTTATACACACATACAAAAGATTGTTGGGTGTAAGGGGAAGAGTATTGCATTTAAATGTGCTGAGATCGTCATCGTCGCACTTGCACGCGGTGATGTAGTTGTCCACGTTCGCAGAGCCCGAGCTGCTCGTCATGTAAGCGGATTGCAATGCTAGGTTGGCTGCAATGTCAACGGTGAAGTCGAAAGCTTCGTGACAACGAGTTCAAAAAAAACGGCCTATAAGCTAACACAAAAGACCCAAGGAACCGAATACAGAGAAGTAATTAAAACACTTACCAATGTCGATCTCACGCTTACTGCAACATGAGAATTCGGGGTGTAAATTCAGTGACAGCGCATCGATTCGTTAGAAAAAACACAGGGGTAACGACTTACTCTTCCTTGATGATCGAACCATTCGATAGAAGTTGCACCGAAACACAAAATTTAAGTCTAGAGTTGTCCTCCCAGATGTTGCTCGACGTGATAGCCTTCTTGTCTAAATTGAGCATAATTGTAAGCCCATCGTGGTTGGCAGTAACTGACGGGATCCGAGCGGTGGTGGGAATCATAGACATTCCAGTGATGGGAGTAACACAATCCTTATCAAAGAGAGCAACGTTGAAAGCGCGATTCTTTCCGATACGATAACTCAATGTAATTTCATTGTCCACAGTGTATTGGAAATTCGTCGTGAGGGACTGATACAATATGTCCCAATTTCCAATCGCCTTTGTTGGTACCGCGAGGAACATGGCGGCGGCGAAGGTGGATTTGAAGATGTTGAACGGCATGATGAAGGCAATCAAATGATTCAGAATAGGGAAATTTCTTTGTTGTGAGCTCGGGGATTATCGCAAGGTCGAGAGGAGTCCCGAAATCAGACTTGATCAATGCACGCGGTGAGTGGTTGTTAGGGTTAACTGGCCCTTCTCCTCCACGGGACTGAGCCAACGGCCGGATGACTGCAAATGGCGACTTGTTGGCGAACATTTCTTTCCTATGTAGTACGTAGGACAGTCGCCATGATGTGATCGAAACGTCAACCTAATTATTGATGAATCCGGCAATGGTTCTTTCCCCTATTCGATTGCTAAAGAGATGGAAAGTCATCATTCCACACGCACCCATCTGTCGTAAACGGCTTGCTTCCTCCTCCACCAGCATGTCAAATCGCTCCCGTCCATGACCTTTATTGCATTTAATCGTCAGAACGAATGCGGCACTGCCTTTCTCAAACATTCCTTGCTTGTACGCACTTTGGAACAAGTCTACTTGTTGGGGTATATCATGTACGCACATATCACTCACCCATAGTGTAATTGTTTCATCCGTCTCGGCAAGCATCTCACGTAGTTGTGGTATTGCTATGGCGGCAGTCATTTTCATATGGTGGACACCGGGCAAGGAGAGCACAGATGCATCCATATCTCCTGGATCGATTGCATAGACTTTATCGCAAGCGGTTTGTTCAATGAGGTATTTAGTCCAACCACCAGGAGCAGAGCCACAATCTACAGCTATTTGAGGTTTCGTCGTGGAAGACATTTTTCTCTTCAATCCTAACAATTCTTGGGTAGTGTGTGAGAATGGAAATGAGAGACTATTGGTGTGTAATGGGTACCGATGAAACAGCTCGGCGAGTTTCTTATATGCACGGCAAATATCATCGCCATATAAATCTGTTGGAAAGATGACCGGAGTGGATTGGTCCGCAGGTGCGATCCCCACGAGATATGTGTGATTCTTCATTGTTTTGCTTGCTTCGGCATCATCCATTTGGATCATGCATAATGTGTGTGTGTAGTTTGTAGAAGATATATCCAGTTCTGTGTCGGGTATAGAATTGTCATCTAATAACTTTGTCAGAATTGAAACAACCTGATGTTGTAGTTTCGATGGGAAAACGTCGACCTTCACCACCACCAATTGTAATGTAGTTGGATTCGAGGATGATGCGGTGTGTCTGGCAGTGTGCTGTTGTCGTGCTCGTAGTTCCAATAGTTTGTTGAATAAAAGTTGATCGATGCTCTTCTCGTCGATTTCTCCACAGCGATCTTCCTTTATTGACGTAAAATCTCCACTGATAATTGAACTGTCACCCTCCGAAATCAAATACACCTTGTTCAGACCCAGAAGCAAAAATTTGTAATGTTTCATTAATTGCATGATGAATTCGAATCCATCTTTAGCATGAAGGAATATGAGTGAACAGGTTTTGCTTGCCGTGGACTTTTGTGTCGCCACGATGCGAACATTGTGGTGATTATTCGCATCCATGCCAACATCACCGTTAGTACCATCATGACGGAAGTGAGTTATTAAAAAGTCGGACATTCGTTCCAGGTGGCTGCGGTTGACCTGCAGCACCAAGTTGGCATTGGCTTCGATTAGATTTGTATTGTTACTATCCTTATTATCCATCCCGAGCTAGAAGGGGGTAATAGTGGTGGGTGGCAGTGGGAGACAAACATCAACAGGAGGTGCTCACGCCTTGCTCCAACGATGAGAGCTATTTCCTCTTTCGATTTCCCGCCATTATCCACCAGCCCCATCCAACATGAGATGACACGATCGACAACAACAGTCTTCAGATATTTATCAAAGCATGACTCAAAAACCCTCTGAGTAAAAATCCATCTACAGTAGTTGACATGGCCCACAGAGATGTCATCAAAATATTATGGGTCATGGTCACGGAAAATCTTGTCTCTTGTGCACCCGCCATCATGGCAGCGTTCGCTTCGCGTTTTTCCCCTTGACAGAATGCTGACCTTTGGAGGGGGTTAGAGTGGTGCGTATTATTTCTTTGCGGCCTCGTCGGCATCAGTCTTATCACCTATTGGCTATCGGCAAGAACGAAGGACACCAAATATATCGTCTTCTTTACTCTTCAGCAACAACACGATGATGAAGATTAATTTCACTAACCCTAACCTTGCCCTCCTTTCCCTCCTTCTTTTAACCGCCGCATTTGGAGAGCAGATGATAGCAGCGCCGCAGCATGATGATGATACCGTCGATGTCAACTTTTTATCCGCCGCTGCGGGACTCGTCGGAACTGATTATCAGATCCATCGCGACCTTTACAAATGTGACACCATTGCCGCCTACCATCCCAACTACTCTCTTCCATGGAATATAGGCAAGTGTGATTTCATCGTCGCCTGTAACTCTCCGAGTTTTAGCACAGAACTGGAATGTTGCGAGACTGCATTTGCTGGGCAAAAAGATAATCATTGCATTTCTCACACCATCCCTCGGCCTCCTAGTACCACGACAGTGAGAAGGCCGGATGTTTACTATCCCGACTACAATCTTGGTTGGCCAGACGGTAAATGTATCAATACCTTGCCTGTGCCAAAAGCCAGGCCTACCTACAATTCGATGCTAGCATGTTGCAATGGAGAATACAGTGGACAGATGAGCATGGCATGCATCCAATCGCTTTCCAAGAACCTGGCAGCTGTAGCGACATCAAGCGCGGATACTACAACAACTGCTGCCCCGAAAGGGAAATTATTTGTTGATGTCATTCAGCGTGATGTGTTTGCCCAAACGAAAAAAGGACCAAAGAAGACAAGCCATCCTAGCCTTAGACCTACTCAAAGAAAAACATCAAAACCTTCAGTTTCACCAACCAGGGCCACACCAAACAACAACACAAGAACGCCAACAAATAAGCCAACAACCAATACTCCAACACACCCACCATCCACACAGGCTCCCACAACTTCTGTACCATCCCCACCTCCATCAAATGTACCCACCACATTGAATTCTTCAATTGCGCCAACAACAGCAGCACCATTGCATTCACCGACCACATCCAATCCTTCCTTTGCACCAAACACAGCAGCTCCATCAAATGCACCAGCCACAGAAGCTCCATCGCATTCACCGACCACAGCTGTTCCTTCACATGCGCCAGCCACTTCTGCTCCTTCACACACACCAACCACTGCTGCTCCAACAAATGCACCAGCCACATCAGCTCCATCGCATTCACCGACCACAGCTGCTCCTACACACGCACCAACCACTGTTGCCCCTTCACATGCCCCAACCACAGCTGCTCCATCAAATGCGCCAACCACAGCTGCTCCATCACATGCACCAACCACAGCTGCTTCTTCACATGCACCTACCACAGTTGCTCCTTCACATGAGCCAACAACAGCTGCACCATCACATGCACCGATTACAGCTGCTCCTTCCATTGCTCCCATTACAGCATCTCCTTCAGTCGCACCGACTACCACCAATCCTTCAACTGCTCCATCGCACTCACCCACTAAAGCATGTTTCCCTGACAAATCAACTCTTCAGGATGCCGTTAACACTTACATAAATAAAGGCTGTGGACCTCTGAACAGTTCAGAACAAGCATGTATTAATTTGAGGAATAACTGGGGTTGGCCTATTGGCACATGGTGCACTTCTCTCATCACTGACATGTCTTACCTATTCAATCGGAAAATTACATTTAACGAAGACATTTCTCGGTGGAATGTAAGCTCAGTAACCAGCATGGCTCACATGTTTGATGGGGCATTCTCATTCAACCAAAACATTGCAGCATGGAACGTGGGATCTGTCCAAGACATGAGTGGCTTGTTCATGGGAGACATGCGCCTGGGGGCAACTAAGTTCAACCAAGATATTTCATCGTGGAATGTTGGCTCAGTGACGAACATGGATTCAATGTTCAATGGAGCATCCAAATTCAACCAGGACATTTCAGCATGGGACGTGACATCTGTCACAGACATGGGTGGAATGTTTTGGGGGGCATCTGCATTCAACCAAAACATTTCAGCATGGAATGTGACATCTGTCACAGACATGGGTGGAATGTTTCGGGCATCCGCATTCAACCAAAACATTGCAGCGTGGAACGTGAGCTCGGTGACAAATATGAGAAACATGTTCCGCAGTGCTACTGTATTCAACCAAAACATTGCAGCATGGGACGTGACATCTGTCACAGACATGCTGCAAATGTTCTATCAGGCATCTGCGTTCAACCAAAACATTTCAGCATGGAATGTGACATCTGTCACAGACATGGGTGAAATGTTCTATCAGGCATCTGCATTCAACCAAAACATTGCAGCGTGGAACGTGAGCTCAGTGACAAATATGAGAAACATGTTCCTCGGTGCTACTGTATTCAACCAAAACATTGCAGCATGGGATGTGACATCTGTCACAAACATGCAGCAAATGTTCTTGGAGGCCTCTGCATTTAACCAAAACATATCAGTGTGGAATGTTGCATCAGTAACCAATATGGATGCCATGTTCTATTGGGCATCTGCGTTCAACCAAGACATTTCAGCATGGAATGTGAGCTCGGTGACAAGTATGTACGCAATGTTTGACAGGGCATCTGCATTCAACCAAAACATTGCAGTGTGGAATGTGGGCGGTGTAACTAACATGGCTTATATGTTTTCTGAGGCATCTGCATTCAACCAAAACTTGTGTGCATGGAGGAACAAGATTCCTTTCATAACAAATACGGAAATATTTGTCGGGTCGGGATGCACATTTAAATCCACACCCTCATCGTCGATAGGTCCTTTCTGTGCTGTTAATTCATGCCCTTCTACCTAGGTAATACAGTTCTGTAGTTTTTTTTTTTTTTTTTTTTTTCTT
>JALLBB010001057.1:0-17445 GCA_036939735.1 Discostella stelligera
TCGAGATTAGGGCATGTAATCTCGAAACTACAATCATGTGGATTCGAAGCAAAAAAAAAGATCTGATGGAGGGTGGTTACAAACAATTATTGTATGTAAGAGCTGGCCGTGTGTACAGGTGCAGTACAGACCCTGATGCTCAGACCACTCAAAAAATAACCACCACCTACGGATCATCAAGAACCACGATGCCGCCAAGATAAATTTTTGTTCTGCGGAAAAGTGATGAAGAAGTACTAAAGCCGCAAGCCGCACAAACATCGCCTCGACTTTGAGAGAGTCATAATACAAATAATCATCATGTCTACGAAAGGCGAGACCACCACTGGATCGGGTGCCTCTCGTTCTGCTCTCCCACTCAAGTTATCGCAGCTTCAAAACTTTTGCAAAAGGGACCCGGACGGGTACAAGGAAGATTACGATGCCCAATCGCGACGTCTCGTATCGTTGGTGGGAATATTGTTACTCTCTCCCAATGCCGATCCAAGCCCGAGTCTCGTAGAACTCATCCAATTCATGGCTGCGGTGAGTTCTAGCAGCTACAAGGGTGAGGAGAGTGACAGGATTGCTGCATTGTTGATGGATTTGCTCGTCGGGAGTAGTAGTAGCAGCAGCGGCAGCAACCAGCAACAATCATTATCTCCGTCAATGTCTACAGCAGGTAGCACACCGTTATTACAATCTACCTTACCTCTAGCGGCATTGCAACTGCATCGTGATATTCGTAAGGCGTCTGTGTCGGCACTTATCTTGATGCGCAACAAGGGTGCCGTGCCACCGTTGACTCTACTCCAACTATTCTTCCAACTAATGGCAGTTGTCCCTGATAAAAATCTACGTGAGAGTTTGTACCATCACATCGTCAATGATATTCGCAACATCAACAAAAATGGCAAGCGAGACGAGAAGCTAAATCGGACCATTCAGTCGTTTTTCCACCGCATCGTCGCAGCCAGTGCCAACGAGTCTTCTCCAGGGGGGGAAGACTCTCCCACCGACTACGCTGCCAAACGCGCTGTTCAAATGACATGCGACTTGTACCGCCGCAATGTATGGAATGATGAGCGCTCAATACACATATTGGCTACTGCTGCATCTTCGCCCAACGCATCAGTGATGTCCCGCGCGCTCCGTTTCTTCCTAAATATTGAGGAGGCAATGGCGCTCGATCAAAAATCTACTGATGAAGCCAAGTGGGCTGGAAGTGAAACTATTGATTTGCATTTGCATTCGAAAAAGACCAAAGCCAAGCAACGTGTTGTGGCCAAACAGATTAAGAATCGGCAGAAGAAGCAGCACATTCGCGAGGGTTTGATCGAGGCACAACGCGAAGATAAGGGTGTCGAATCATCACGAAAGTTATTCCCCGCAATTGAATTATTGAATGATCCCAATGGACTGTGCGAAATCATATTGAAGCGGATAAAAAGCTCGGGATCGAACACGTACAAGTTTGAAGTTAAGATGTTGATGCTGAACTTTGTTACGCGTGTCGTCGGAAATCATGAACTCATCTTGCTACCACTGTACGCCCTTTTACAACGATACATGGGTGGACATCAACGGGATGTCACTGTAATATTGGCATACTCTGTCCAAGCGTGCCATTCGTACGTCCCCCCAGAGGAAGTATATGGAATATTGAAGACAATTGCACATAATTTCATTACGGAGAGGTGCTCGGGGGAGCAAATGGCAGTAGGAATCAATGCCGCACGTGCCATTTGTTCTCGTGTGCCTTCCGTGTTGTCAGATGAGGATGACACCAATCAAGATGACAATGATGCCGGGAAAGCAAAGAGCATTGCTTGGGACGTCGAGGCGTTTGTGCGTGATTTGGCTGGCTATTCCAAGCATAGGGATAGATCCGTTTCCATTGCCGGACGAGGGTGGGTGAATTTTATTCGAGAGGTTTATCCGTCATTATTGCAGGGGAAACACCGCGGCTTGGTTGGGGCGGGGTTGCATCGGGCTGGCGAAAAACCATTACGGTATGGAGAGGTTCGGGCAGCAAGTGGTGTGGAGGGTGCTGATCTTTTGGTTGCATACGAGGCTTCAAAGAAGGCTGCTAGGAACGAGGCATCAAGTAACGGGGATGATGAGGATGATGAAGAAGAAGATTACAATGAAAGCGAATGGACTGAAGTGGAATCTGGAGATGAAGAGAATGTCGAAGCAGAAGAAGGCGATGAAGATGGATGGCTTGAAGTAGGATCGGACGGTGAAGAAGATGATGAATCTGATGAAGATGAAGAGGATGAATCTGATGAGGATGATGATGAAGCACCTGATTTGATTTTGTTGGGAGAATCAAATGATGAAGAAGCTTCAGGTGAAGTATCTAAAGAGAAAAGTTCTTTGGAACTGTCAAATATGTCAGACAAGGAGCGCGCCAAGATTAAGCAACAAGTATCCTCCACGCGTATTTTTACTGCTGCTGAGTTTGCGAAGATGCAAAAGTTAGTCGAACGCCAACAACAAGCCCGACGTGATCCACGTTTAGCCGCCAAGCTCAAACGAGCCAAAGCCAAGGGTCAGGAATTTGCAGATTTGAGTGATGACGATGATGACTCAAATTCAGATGATGAGAATATTCACATCAAGGGGGCTGTAAATGCTACTGATATCATGGCGGATGCAAAGCGGAAGAGGATGAGCAAGGCTGAGAAGTTGGAAAAAATCATCGAAGGAAGACAAAAGTGGGAGGCGAAGGTAAGCATCAACAACGCTGATAGAATGTACCATTCGGAAGCTGCTCATCATTACTGCATCCATCATCCATCATGTTTCGTAGGAACGACCTGGTGGTTCCACCAACACAGAAAAGAAGAGGAAGAAGAACTTTGCCATGTCGAAATTTGCGTACAGCACTAGAAAGAAAATGGGCGAAAAGACGACAGCGAAGCACGGAAGAAGTAAATCGAACAAATTGAAGGACGGGCGTGCCGCCAAGAAGCGACGCAGAAAGGTGTAACATTTCTAAGATTAACTGTGGGCTGGATAGTCATTAATGCTTGTCACAATACACCACAACCTACAACCTTAACTTCCACAGTAGGTCTACCCCTTTTGGTGAAAACCCCCGTTGCAATATCAGTTATCACATCCATCCCCTCTTTCACCCGCCCAAATGCCACGAACCGCCCATCCAACTGAGCAGCCCCCGAAGTGGTTATCAAAAATCGCGAGTCATTCCTATGCACACCAGGACTCATCATAGATACAATCCCAGGACCAGTATGTGAAATAAAAAATCCCTCATCCTCAAATGAGTATGGAGAAGCATACGTCCCAAACGATGGATGGCAGCGTCCACCCGTTCCATCATTCGACACTACATCCCCCATGCACAACCCCACAGTTTTCTCAATCTTGTAAACCAAAGTAGATTCATAGCCTAAACCCCCTTCTTCTCCTTTCTCTTGACATAGTAGTCGGAAATTTTCGGTAGTTTTCGGTAATGCTGCCGACGCCAGTTCGATAGTGACACGCCGGGGGGTGTCGCCTGCCACGGACAGATCCAAGTATGCCTCCGTTGGAACTCTATTACCAACTGCATCTTCCGGATTCAGTGTGTTATTCATAGCAAAGACGAGGTCGTTGACTGCATTTAATTCATTAACGTCACGAAAGTGCCATCGTCCTTGGAGGTGTCGCCCCCCCAGCCCGGCGCGGTATTTCTTGAGCCAGCCATGTCCCCTGGCGCCTCGTGTGCCGGTGGCCATTTCTCGTCGTATCGTGGATGAACAAGCTAGAGCGCCACTATTTGAAAGTAGTTGTAAGGAATCAGAAGAGAGGATTATTGGGGCAATGCCTCTATTGGTACCTTGAAGGCAGCGCCATGCCAATCTCCTGCTGGCGGATGTCATGGTCATGGTCATTTTTCGTTATGGTCGGTGTGTGGCGGACCGCTGGTTTTGCGGCGCTGCTGTCGGACGGCCAGGCAGAAACCGAAGAACTAATACGGTGTAGCGACGTACCTTACGTGGAGAACTAACTACCTACAACAGGAGAGTGAAGGGTCTAAAAGTCGACGGGATCAATTGAAACGCAGCAGAACTTGCCACTCCCAATAATATGGTTCTCTCAAGGTACACACTTCATGGTATACATTGGCGGCTGTTGCTTCTGGTAGCGAGTTGTAGTATTCTTGTTAGAATAGCTATTTGCTCTTCACATCCAAATCCAAACGAACGTGTTTCAATCTCGTCGTCCACGCACTCACGGCAAGCGCTCTTCGGTGTTCGGGGTGGTGCGTTCTTTGGATTCGGAAGATCATCGAAGTCTCGAGAGGATGTGAATAGCGGCGGTGGTGGCGATGGCGATGCACCGAAGCGTTTTCCGGCGTTATCCCAAGATGAAATTGAAGAAAAGCTCAATATACCTGTTTTTGGATTGACTGACGCCCAGGGGAACGGTGTTATTTTGTCAGAGAGCGGGAGCAATAATAATATATTCCACCTCTTCTTTTCCAAGCACATGGCAGATGCAGCCCTAAAGGCAGTTGTCGATGCGAATATTGGTGCACCACCTCTAAAAGTATCGTCTTTTCATCTGGGGAAATGCTGGTTCAAACTCATTGATAAATCAGGGTCGCAGATGTTCACATTACAAAGATATAGCAAGGGAGCCAAACAAGACGGAGATGATATTGGTGGCACTGGTAATGGCGAGGAAACAACAAAGGAAGTGCATTTCCGGCTTGTTCCGAATGCAAAAGACTTAATGGGAGCGCGAATACTCACTGGGCTAACGCCAGTCGATGTCGAACAATTGAAAGATGCTGTAATGGAACCAAATCCTCCCAAGGCCATATCGATAATTCAAAATGCTGCAAACAGCGCAACATGTAGCTTCAAAAGCCCGTTCGACCAAATACCAGTGTTTGCTATTGCACAAATGCGCGTTCGAAAGAAGGATGATCAGGGAAACGCCGTGGGAGACAACATGATACCATTTCATTTGTCAACCAAAACTATGAGCGATACGTGGCAAGAGTTTATACGCCAATCACCTCAGTTCCAAGACTCCGAGGCGACATTGCAGCTGGTTGAGTTGCACAAAATGATTGAGATGATGCAATCGGAATCCGACTTCGACTTTAGAAACATTGTCTTCATCTACCCTCAGTATGAAAAACATAGCAAGGATGATTCTGATGATGATAACGATGAGAGCGACGATGGAGGCGGTGGAGGAGATAATGGGATGAGGGTTGATGATGCTGAAAATTTTGACATTGAGCCATTCTATTCAATGGAAGTATTCTCTTCATCACCAGGGCAACCCTTAGTACAACTCTGAAAGTAGGTTAATATTATTACGCTGCCAGAAGCACTGCATTGTTGGGTGTTCTTGAGTATTGTTGGTCTATTCTTAGTATTTAAAACCAGACCACTCCCTGTGTAGTTGTGTGGCAAGAGTGGCGGGACCCCCCGCCCGACCAAGGACATATGGATCTCTACACCGTCTGTCTGCAGGCCGTTTTTCTACGACTGCTGCCGTGACNGGGGGGGGAGGGGGGGGGGGGGGGGGAGGGGGAGGAGGAGGAGGAGGAGGAGGAGGAGGAGGAGAGGCTGTATCTGATGTTTGTCTTTCACAAACCAAATGATGGAAATTTCAACACCGTTGTCATCTTCATCTCCCAGTGAGGAATCAAGTGTTGTCTTCCCAACATTTCCTTTCTCGGGACTGCCACTGTAATGTTTGGTGGTGTGCCACTGTCCATGCACTTGCACATTTGGTTGGGTGCTACCCTGTTAAAGGTCATGGCCAATTGAAAGTATCTTAGTGTTGGAGAATGCTCCCTACTGTGCTCAAACGTTTTGCAGTTGAGGTATGCAGGGGGGAAGGAACAATCTGCGTGCCATTTTCCTTTGGTATGATCACTGAAATTGCTTCAGGTCACAAAATCAGCATCAGCAATAGCAGTCTTCATCCTCCACCTGCATTGCTCATCACCACTGCTTTGCGTATAAAGTTCAATCTACCGTGTTCCTATGGTTGAAGCCTTACCAACCCAGTCTCCTCTCTTCTTCTGGGTGTTAGTAGCAGCCAAAGCAAAAAATATTGGCTCAACATGTTCCAACTCAGTTGGATGCAGGATATGTTTTAAGTCTACCAGATCAATAAAGAGCACTTGATGTTGACATACCGTCACTGCTGGCCCCTTGTGATGGGTGATGGCATGCTCCTGTCTCTTTGTGCTTGCTGAACACAATCCAAAATCACAATAAGCGTGTGAAGGTGGTAAGATTATGCGTACAATTTATGAGTATTTTATATTTTACTCTTCTTAGTAAACAAGGTTCTATTCTTCTTTGCCAGCTTCTACTTCATCGGCCTAATCATCACAATCGTCACAGGAGGCAGCATCACCATCATCATCAATTCCAAAGAAAGAAGTTGGATTGCCACCACGGTCATCAAGGATTGTGGTGCAATTTATCATCCACGACTTGGGAATTGTTTTCATGATGCTTCTGTCTACCACCATGATTGTTATTCAAGACCTGGTACATACACGCCTTGATGATTGTAAATTTCCTTTTGGGCATACCTCACCTAGTTGATATCTTGAACAATTCATTTGGGACATGGAGAAACACCATTTTCTGGGTTGAATATTTGGCTGTATGCATATGATGTCAATTTTGGCATGGCCATATAAAACAGACATGGATCCAAATCATCCATTTTACAAATGACAAAAGTCATGCACGTGTGTTGTTGGACAGATTCAGGTACTTGTCGAGGGGCATCAACTCTGGTGAATTGTCAACTGGTTGTCCACTCCAACATTCTCCAATTGAATCATTCAAACAATGTCACCAGGTACTTTTGTCTTTTGTTGCTTGTCACACGCATCACGCATCCAGGCAACGCAACTTTCACTAGTAAGTTGGCTTAGGGTGTCATGATAGAAATCGTAAGTACTTTTGAATTCAGTGTCCAAGAAAAATTTCTTTGTTTCCATAACAATTGCAGACGACACCAGAGAAGGCAGAGGTCTTCTTTATCAAGTTCCTCCATTGCTCTTCACCCCATGTCTTGTCTTTTGTTGTCACAAATCTGGTAGCGTAGGGATTGTCCGCATCAAGGTATTGAATGACTTCAGGAGCATTCCCGTCAGATAGATTGGAATAACAGTTCCACACATACTTTTTTAGCTGTCAGAGGCTCAGACCAGCAGTTTTGTCAACAATAATGTGTATGTCCCTCTCTCTCTTGTTGAGGCCAATCATCACCAACCCTCGTAATACCACTTGCCTTGAGCTTCTTTGCGGCAGCAGGGCCAACATTGGCAACTCAGGTCACAGGGACATCAAGGTAAAGTGATCCTTCTGGTCAGGGGTTGTTTGTGGTGCAAGATACTTGTTTGACATGTTTAATCTAAGTATTTATCATATCCTTGCAATTGCTGAAAGTGATGATGGTTTTCTCTGAAAAATCATAAGGATTAATTTGATATCCATGCTGCTCACTAATGTTGCCATCACCAACCTCCTTCATCAAAACTCCAAAGCACTGTCTAGCTTCCTTCAATTTGACACCAAGGGCTTTATCTCCTTCCCCGTACAAGCCAATTTCTTTTACACAATCTCCTTTGTCATTTCTTATAAATCGCTTTTGCGTCTTTTTCCCCTCCCTGAAACTACGGATGAAGCATCCAACAATCAAATGGTGATGAGAACAACAGTGAATAAATGACAATCATGCTGGTTTTGGTTATGGTATTTAATTGACTTACATCCCATCAAGCAATCCCTGCAAGGTGGATGGGAGTGAGTTTCTCTTGGTTGAAGCAGTCAGGGATCTCATCTGGTTTGGCTACAAATGAAGAGAGTTCATCCATTTCGCCAAGGCAAATGAGAAGTTGTGTAACCCAATGGAAGCCCAGTCACTGTCCGGATCTAAGCTTTCCTGCTGCCGCCTCTTGATGAGAATGTCAATGTATGTTATCCATTGTGCGTGTTCATTTACAGCAGATCTAGATACATCTGAATCCCCTGATTTATAAAGATCTTGATTGATCAGTATAGTTGTCTTGGAGTGACTCACTCCCAATTTGTTTTGTTTCCTTCTTCAATATTTTTATGGTAGTCGGATTCACAAGACTTCCTTTTGGGATTCAATGATGAACTTCACCCTTCTCTGTTGATGGACTGTGTAGTTCAGAAATGACACTATCCTTGTTCCAGTTCCATCCTTGAGATCCTAGTCTTCTGGTGGAGGGGCTCCCATTGCAATGTACATTTTGGAAGACATCTCGTTCATGACGCAGAGGAACCAGGAGGAACCTTGGCTGCCTTGGGTGCCAAAATCACGGAAATCGGCCAGCCATTCATGAGAAAAATCTGCCCCCAATCGCGGGCGGAGTTGTCAGCACATACCAAACAGTAGGTACTAATTCCGATTAAGCAAGGTTTGCTGGTTTAGTACGAGCGGTAACCCTCTCCAAGCCGACCATCATGAACCATCACCATCTCACCTTTTGATAAAAATCAATTCATCATGTCCCACCGTAAATTCGAAGCTCCCCGCCGCGGCAACTTGGGCTTCCTCCCCAAGAAGCGCACCAAGCACCACTCTGGTCGCATCCGTTCCTTCCCCCGCGACAATGATCCCTCTGCGCCACCCCATCTCACCGCCTTCCGCGCCTACAAGGCCGGTATGACCCACGTCGTCCGCGGCGTGGACCGTCCTGGCGCAGTGATGCACAAGCGCGAGGTGGTCGACGCCGTCTCCATCCTCGAAACTCCTCCCATGGTGGTTGTGGGCGTGGTGGGATATCTCGAAACTCCACGCGGACTGCGCACTCTGACCACCGTCTTCGCTGAGCATTTGAGCGAGGAATTCAAGCGTCGGTGCTACAAGAACTGGTACAAGTCCAAGCGCAAGGCCTTCTCGAAGTACGCCAAGAAGTACACCGAGAACGATGGAAAGGATATCGAGGCGGAACTTGAGCGCATTGGCAAATTCTGCAAGGTGGTTCGTGTCATTGCCCATTCCCAGCCCAAGAAGCTCCACTTGCGTCTCAAGAAGGCTCACATCATGGAGATTCAAATCAATGGAGGATCCGACGCCAAGGCCAAGGTGGATTTCGCCAAGGGCCTCTTCGAAAAAGAGATCACCATCGACTCTGTTTTCGCCAAAGACGAGCTTGTCGATGTCCTCGGTGTCACCAAAGGGCACGGATACGAGGGCGTCGTTACTCGTTGGGGTGTCTCCCGCCTCCCTCGTAAGACTCACCGTGGTCTTCGTAAGGTGGCCTGTATCGGATCATGGCATCCTTCTCGTGTCTCCAGCACAGTACCTCGTGCGGGTCAGAACGGGTACTTCCATCGTACGGAGATGAATAAGAAGATTTACCGTATTGGCAAGAAGGGAGACAATGCCAGTTGCCAGACTGAGTCGGATTTGACAGAGAAGAGCATTACTCCCATGGGTGGATTCGTCCATTACGGTATGATCCGAGAGGATTGGATCATGCTCAAGGGAGCAGTGGTAGGTGTGAAGAAACGACCTCTCATCCTTCGTAAGTCATTGATGACTCATTCTTCGAGGAAGCACTTGGAGAGCATCGACTTGCGCTTCATTGATACTAGTTCTAAGCTTGGACATGGAAGGTTCCAGACCGCAGAGGAGAAGGCGAAGTTCTTGGGTCCTTTGGCTTCGAAGCAAAAGGCTATTTAGATTATTATGTCTATGATCAGAGTAGTAATAATGATTTAACGTGATGTTAGACTCGGAGACTTCAGTTTTTGCACAATACCACACTCGGAAACCGCCTGTCCATTTCGGTTCGTAAAATCTGAACAATGGATGACTCACCACAATAATAACTCAATCACGACGACCAACAACACCATCCACAGGACTCCCTGGGGGACGACGAAAACGACGACTACACCACCACAATTCCTTCCAGTCTCCGCCACCTTGTCTGTCCAGACTTTTCATTTTTTTTTGACACATGTAACTATCTGGTTTTTTCTGTACTATTTACTGGTGTTAAAAAAAACTGCATGGGTACTTGCTCGCCGCCACCTTGTCTGCCCAGACTTTTCATTCTTCTCTGCAAAATCAATTTTTGAACTGCGGTACCCTCTCATTGTAATGCCATGACGAGATCAAAGAAGTACAACTACATTACTACCGAGAAGCGTCCCCCAAGTGGTGTTTCCGATGATGTGAGTTCTGCATGGTGTCTTCCTTGCTCTGTAACCAATGAGAATGGGTATCTTCGTTTAATCCGTGTTGACGACGTCATTGTCAATGACAATGACGATGTCCTCTCCAATGACGATGGTTCTACTGTGAAAGATGGAAAGAAGACAAAGAAGAAGTCAACCCCCAGAGTTGGCAAGTTTGTGCCATATCTCTTTTGCGCCAAGTGCGTGAAGTGGCAGTCGCCCACCGAGAGGCCTCATACCACCAAGTTTCATGCCAGGTTCAAAGCCAGTCGCACCGCAACAATGAAATCAGGTCATCCCGCTATCAAACATCTCAAGGATTACAACAAGTCCAAAGGAAAAATCACTCCGAAAAGGGACTCCAAGATCATCAAGGCGGAGACTGCTGCCAAATCATCCACTGGTCGTGGTCGGGAATCGAAAAAAGTACCAAAGGCAAAGACCAATGCTACCTTGACCAAACGTAAACATAGTGAGTCATTGAATCAACAAACTCCGTCGGAGGGTCATGGAGTAGCATCAAAGGTGACAATGGCCAAGGATCACAATTCAATTCTCAAAGTGTATGTAAAAGGGGGGGTTGCTACCAAGGTCAATGTACCCAACGGCGAGAGAACTGGGAAAATTTCGAATTCCCGTCCCTCTCGAAATACTCAGGCACCAGCGTATTTTTTGAATGAGGGATCAAGTAAGGTAAACAAGCTGGTCAGGAAACATGGAAAGGATAGATCCCAAGACAATTTTCCTACACCCAAGCGCACCCGCGTTACACTCTCCCCGGTCAAGGATAATCATTCCAACAATGGAGATGAAGATAATGTATCCAATGATGGGTCTGACAGCGATTCAGAGTACGAGTTTGAGGGATAGAGCAGTTATCTTCACATTGTCAACAGTTGATGGGAGTGGATCCCAAACAGCTGTTTTTTGTCATTACAAAATAGTTTTGGAAACTGAGTCGCATCAAGAATATGAAATCACATTTGCTTTTTTGCTCGACATGATTTTATTTCATTGCACTAAAATATTCCATAATAAATATATTATCCATTCATCTCTATAGTTTTGATTCCTTTCCCTTTATTGGTATTATTTACTTTGATGAATATCCATACATATCTGTTTTCATTACAGATCTCCCACTCCTAGTTTGACTCACTACCCCCATTGGTTTATCCTCCCCCATTGGTTTATCCACCCATTGAATGACATATTTCTTACTATCAAAATCCCATAAAACATTTTTAACTTGACTACCATCAATATCCGCATCAACAGAAGCAAAATACAGAAAAATTCGACGGGAGTACTTGTCGACTCGATTGGCCCCTCCTCGATGAATGCATTTATTAGTGAAAATAATCATATTTCCAGGTTCGACAGTAACTGTTTTCAGTTTCTTGATGTTTTCAGACACAACAATGTCCAATGTAAATGCTTCAATTGCAATTATTGCAGAGACTGGCTGCTCGTAAATAGGCCGACACTGTGTCTGTGGTAGATAATCCACATGAAGATTTGCCTGCGCATGTGCCCTTGGACCAGAAAGCAAAGTAGTAACTTTATACGTGGTCAATTTAGGATGATGTTGTTGAATTGTCTTGATATACCACTCTGATGCTTTGAGAACTTCATTATGTAATTTTGGCTGCATTTCTTTCATGTCCGGAACAAACCACCTATCATTGTTTGCTCCTACTAAAGTACTCCACAGGTTGGTTTTGTTGACAGAAATCAAACCAGACATTTTGGAAATGAATTGTTCTCCGATGTCATGAGGGGCAGACACAACATAGTAGGGAATTCGATCATCTATGTTGCTTTTCAATGACAATGATGTTATGTCATCCTGATGATTTGTTAAATTTGATGGCAGATCTTCTGCCTCATTGGGACAGTCATCAGATGATGGATGAAAATGAGATGAACTTTGATCCCCCGTATCCTTGATCATAGTGACCATTTCAGTAGCTGGATCCATCAGTGTATCCGGGACATTATTATTTAGTATTCCAAGCAAACCCCGCAACATTTCCTTGTACGAATTATCATTTGGTAGCTTGCAAATGGAAATATTTTCTCTATGGTTCAAGATATTTTTGAACCTTTCCATAAGATGATTAACTGCCGGCATTACTCCATTGCAATCACCGGAATGTTCCCTGACCACCACTAGGCTAGGAGTTTTGTTGTAGTAGATAAATTTAAAACAACCATTACAGAGTTGTGCCTTGCATCGGAAGGTGATGATGTTATTTTTTGTCGGCTGGAGATGTTGATACTTAACTCTGTTAATTATAAATGTCCACCTCTGCCGCTTTTCTGTTTTGGTTGCCTTGGGATTGCTGACAGCGGCGACAGAGGCAGATTGGGGGATTGCAAGGGCGTCAGTGGTATGGGCTACAACCAAATCAGCATCGGCGATGGCCATATCGGTAGTGGCAGCAGTAGTTGGTGCATCGGTGGTAGCAAGCGAGCTATTCATGTTGAATAAAAATTAATATCTTTATTTTGCAATGTTTGTCTCAACATGTACTCGCTGGCAAAGGAGCCTGTTCCCTCTCTCCCTGTCTCTAGAATGCTACCGTGGCAAAAGTGCACGAGAGTCTACAAGAGACTACTGAATAGAAGCACTAGATAGCATGGATTTTCGCCAAACTCGCCATTTTTTTGAGTGCTACCGTGGCAAAAGTGCACGAGAGACTACAAGAGACTACTGGATAGAAGCACTAGATAGCATGGATTTTTGCCAAACTCGCCATTTTTTGAGTGCTAAGGTGGCAAAAGTGCACAAGAGACCACTGGATAGCATGGATTTTTGCCAAACTCGCCATTTTTTTGAGTGCTACCGTGGAAAAAGTGCACGAGAGGCAACAAAAGATGGAAGAAGCACCGGTCGTCCTCGTTCATTGCGATCTACCGAGCGTCATCGCGATCTACTGAGCATCCATCACGATCTACCGAGCGTCGTCGTTCATCGCGATCTACCGAGCGTCCTCGTATCGCGATCTACCGAGCGTCATCGTCCATCGCAATCTACTGAGCATCCATTGCGATCTACCGAGTGTCGTCGTTCATCGCGATTGGACCCAAGTGTAGTCATTGTCCATTGCAATTAGTGTCTCAACGTGATTAAGAGACATCCTTCATCCATCAATATAACAAGATGACTACTGCACGCTATCCAATAATTGATGGCACACAATACCAACAATCTGTGCCCAATGGCGAGGAGAAATACGTTTCTCATGTTTCATGTACCGAGTTAACAATGATGTATGGGGACATAAACATCTCATTAAAAACAAAAATGAGAAGTTGCCTCCAGAAAAGTGTACAGGATCAATGATTATCATTCAACAACCATCTGGACAAATGGATTTATTACAACTTTGCAAACATGTCTGTGGGGCTGTTCCTCCAGCAATAAGAACAGTTGCTACTGCAATTGGCATCAACATCGATACCATCATTAAACAAGTTGAAAAGACCCCTCTTCCAGAAAATTTCAAGATAGGGGCATAGAAATATCTCACGAAAATGCATGCAGATTAAGAGCCAATGGTACATGTGGACAGGTCTCTTCATTGCTATATGATGAGAGACAATCTGGCTTTGATCCCAGAAAATGGCGTTTTTTTGTTCCAAAAGTATCAAATATAAGATTGGTACTGCTGTTGCCCGGAGTTAGTCAAGATGGTTGTGTGTTGTCAGTTCACCGCTCGGACAATGATGATGAAAATAAGAAACTCTTTGATTTAACANCTAGCATAGTTTTCAACCGACTGCAAATATTCCCCAGGATCACATGTTTTGAAGTTGAACTCACTTAGACTTGCATGCAAGTCTTGAAGTGACTCATTCCATTTTAATACTCTCTTGTTATGATAGTTGATCTTGGCCTCATGGTAGTATTGCTTTCTTGTCAGTCGTTTGACAAAAATTAGGGTACCATTTGTATCAAAGGCAACAATAAACATGATATTACTGCGTCCTGGATCATTGGATAAAATTAGTGCTTTGTTCAGCAAAAACAACAGAGTAGTTTTTTGAGATTCAATATGAGATCAAAACTACATCGATGTAAAATAATAATTGGACTTACTCTTTGGATGAAGTGGAAAGACAAGTGACGGTTTCTTCTCTTTGCCAGCATTTTTACCACTTCTACTTTTGGATATTTCCTCATTTGGCTTCATCTCGGTATTCTGTTGAAGAGATTCCAATTGCTGATCCTTGACATAATAGACAGATGCCTGCACACCATCAGTACTAATTTTCACTCCTCCCCAATCATCAAAATCTTTTTTACTATTTGATGGATTGGGAAACCCTGTGAAGTTGCCATTATCTCCAATATCAAACAGCCTGATTAACCACTTCTTGAAGGTGAATATGTCCATTTCAGTATTACCTCGATAACCATTAACAATCCTCTTGACCTCTCTCATGCTCTTGATTCTGTCCTCCTGATCAAGAAATCCTGCTGTATCAACAAACACTTCCTCGATTTCAATCATCATCTGATCATCATCACATTCATCAGTATCTGTATCATTGTTCATAAAAACCTCTCTGTTACTGTCACCATCAATAGTTTCCCACCCAACATTAGCCTCATCTGCCGTTGCAGTGGAAGCAATCTCATTTTTGTACTGCTTCAAGACATATCTCATACCCTTCTTGCAAATGGAAATACTATTACGACCTCCAATTGAAAACTGTGGAAGTGCATTCTGTTTTTTCAACATGTTAGCACCATCTAGGTACTCAGTCTCTAATAGATGCTGTCGTTTGAGACAATTTGCAAAATGCATAATGACCTGTGTCATTTTTGTTGGTTGCTTGATAATGTCATCAATGTAATAATCATTAATGAATCCATCATCGTTCACTTCAAAACCACCTCTATGAAATTGAACTAGCTCCTTGGCATTACCATCAAGCTTTGTGTATTCCTTTAAAGTTTCAGCAATTGGACGTCGGATACATCTGGTGAGATTGGTAGTTAATGACGATGCTTCATTCTTGGTTGCATTGGGATGGTGGGCTTTAATATGACCCTTGATGCTCTGTTTGATGACAGAGTTGTATCTGTTTTTGATAGATGACTTGATGTTTGCCATGTATAATTTTACGAGATATCCTATCAACCAACCTTTCCCTTCCATCTGTTCATCATGAATTGTAATGGGATCAGGAATAATATTTCTGATCTCAGGGAGATGTTCGGAGAGTGCCATACTATGATTCCAGTTGAATGCTTGATAGAGAAGGCCAGGGTTGATTGTTGGCAACTCCATTCCTTCCTCAACACATTTTGTCACATAATAATTTAAGATAATCGAGCCTCGTACAGCAATCTTTGAATTAAACAGAACCAGCTTATCAATGGCTTTGATTAAGTGGTTCTTGTGTTCATTCCTAACCAAGCGATGAAGACTGGTCTTCAGTACCCTAGTTTGGTCACTATTGGTTGCAAACTCAGTTTTGTTCAATATATTACTAAAATAATCGAGAGATAGGATTAGAGTGTCTATTACAAGAATGTAGAGAGAAGGTTAAGAATGTCACGATGCTCAAGGTCGTTGTATTCCAGACCCATCAAGCATTCTAGCTAAAATTTCAATGCACTTTGAGCCACTGGTTTGGTTGGAAGTTGGAAGGTACTGGTGGAGATTGCCGTTGTCACTTCGATTGTAATTGCAATCAGTGCATTTAATGGCATTGTCACTCAGTGAGCTACCAAAAGCGTACAGAAGATGGTGATCAATTCTGATCTTTGATTAGCAACAGTCCAGCAACATTGAATTATGAAAAGTACCAGGATGATGTAGTTACTCAAAATTATTACCCGCCCCTCTCTTTCCTGGACTTGCATGAATCGTCTCGTGCTCATGTAGTGGTACCGCCAAACAAGCTTTTGAACCAAATGTCATCTGAAATCATTGGTGCTGGCCGTGAAACTGGAAAGGTGAAGTTGACCAGTTTAGGATGCACCGTATACCGAATCTTCCGTCCCTTGCTTGCCCTCCGATCTACGGAAGTAGCAGCAGTACCTGATGCGGCCGCTGCTTTCTTCTTCATCGCCGCATACTCCTCCTCTTCCGTAAGAAGTGACTTCAAATCAACATCCCCATTCCCACCAGTCTTTTTACGCATGGCTCGTTTCAAACGCTCCGCTGCCTCTTGGGCTGGATCCAACGATCCCCCTCGATGATTCGCATCCAAGGATGTTATTGCCCCAGCGCTTTTCGATGAAGTGATGAAATCTTTGAGCATTTGTTGATACAATTTTGAATCATCGAACTGCATGTGACGAGCATGATCACTCTCCACTGCGATCGTGTTGGAGGATTGGTGTTGGAATCGTTCATGATCCATTCCGCTCCGAACTTGTTCCCAAAAGGAGACATCCACGGCCTTACTTTGGAATTTGGAATGATTGACAGACATTCCCGAGTGAAGTGTAAGGTTGGAGTGAAGTTTATTGAGTACTGTCATCCAATGGTTGCGTAAAGATGAGTATTCGCTTTGTAGCTGTCTGGCGAGGCCATGGTCGACTGCGCTCATCGTCGACGCTTGATGTTTGATCAATTCGGCATAATTCACATCACTACTACTGTCTTCAATGTCATCCACGTTCTCCTCGTCGGAAGATGATGTCCCGTCTTCGATATTGGCATCAAGTAGTTGATGTCCCACGAGATCCCGTCTTGCCACGAGTAGATTTTCCAATAAGGCATCCACCGCTTCGCCCACTACATTCTTTCCCAAGACATGCCTACTATCTGCTGTACCACTGGCAGTGACGGTAGTAGCTGCAGCTGTAATACTGCTATCACCTACCTCCGTCAAACATCTTTGCGTCAATATCCGCAGTTCCAATAATGTACTGTTAATTTTGGTCTGATTCGACGCCTCCCGACTTCGACGCAAGGAATTTAACTGTGACTGCCGTCGTCGCTTGGTGGCCGATTCGTCCGCCCGTTCGATGGAAGCCAAGGTTGAGAAGAGGCGGGATGATCTTTTATTGGACATTGCTTTTGAGGGGGGGGGAGGAAGAAGGGGAGAATGAAGCTGGAGCCACCTGATTCTGATTGATGAGTATCTCTCTCTCTCTAGTGGTTACCCCTAGAGCCTATCTCTTTATGGGTAAATTGTCAGTATAGTGATAATTTTTCCTAAAAGTACGGTGTCGCTCTAGTTTTTGTCAATTATTGATGTGATGCAGTTGATTTAAGAAGAA
>JALLBB010001058.1:0-10040 GCA_036939735.1 Discostella stelligera
GTACATTTGAGTACGTACTCAACTTGATTTGAGTAACCAAAAAAAAAGGCCTGCAAACATACCGAGAGAGTATCTATGTCTATGGGCTTTAGGAGGAAAGGCGTTGCTCGTTCACCGGCGATAATTACGGTAGTGATCGCTTAAAGAAAAAACCTCTTATTTTTCTTGCTCCTTTTCATACACTTTGTCCTTTTGTGCTTGTGGGGGTGGGAGGTGGTAGGCAGTGTTCATTAACTCTTTTTTCTCGATTTTGATCGACAACTATTACTACTTCTCTGTATCTGTAGAAACTATGAGGGTGATACTGCCACTGATATCACGCCTAGGAGATGTCTCATAAGATTAATGGTGTCAACTGCAACCACCCTAGCGAGCAATCGCCGCAAGTTTCGCTTGGCGCAGCACCACAGCTCGTCGGCTACCGCAGCCCAAGCAGCCCCCCCAGGTCGAGCACAGGCACATGTGTCAACAGCAGCAACATCGGCCGTCGTGGGACCATCTTCTTCTTCTATCATCTCGTCAAGCAAGACGGGCTTGACCACGAACACAACGTCTCTTCCTACCTCAGTAGCGCATCCACAGCATATTCAGCAACAGCAGCGGCAGCAGCAGCAACGACTACCATCACCGCCGTCATACTCGCAGGCACCAGTGCCACCCTCCACCAACAAAGGTGGAGCACCAACAACAATTAATTATACAAGCAACAATAGCAATAATACTGCTATAACTAGGGGAAGGTCCCGTCGTTCCCGTGCGGCGACGCGTCGTGGAGTTGGCGGCGCCGGACGAGCGGGGAGAGAAGGAGCGAGCAGCAGAGTACCAGTGGAAGTACAGGATCAAGAAGATGATCATGAGGATATTTTCTCATCCTTATCGTCGATAGACATAACAAACCAAAAAGAAGAATGCGCCGTTGGAACTGGAGTGCATCAATATAGCCGAAGCATACATCGGACCTCGCCAGCGCAACGGCCAGTCGATGAAGAGGGCCACGATGGACCACCCCTCAACCTGCAAGTTGTCGAATCAATTGACTCCGACGACAGCGGCACTTGCTTCAACAGTATCGGTACCACTACGCCAAGGCAGCCTTCTCCGCGTCATGTCGTTGCCACGACTGGCGGTGCGAATCATTGTTCCACTAGCAATAATATCAACCCCCACCTTGAAAATATCCATGCAGACTTTTCACCAGAGCAGAGGCAAACTAGTCGACTGCGGCTACTGCCGTCAGTGGCAAAAAATCAGCGGAGGAATCGAAGCACCTCCAACGTTGAGAATATGCATTTGAACTCTTCGGACACTTTGAGTCCGTTGCACGAACATGTTAGCGCCGCTGCCGATTCTTCTACTTCATCCTCTCCATCCTCATTTCAAAGTCATGGGGGCAACGTAACTCAAGAACAGGATGAGTTTGGAGTAAAGCAATCTTTGCCAAGTAGAAATAACTACAATAGGTCAATATGGGACCGTCCGGAGGAAATGGTATCCAGCAATAACAAGAACGCACGGAACCTGGGCGTTAACGTGAACGAAAACACTGCTCGATCACAATATAAACCATCGGATACTGGATCTGCATATTGCGAGTTTGATTGGGATGGAGCATCCTCTCATCATGTAGGAGGTGCAGGTGGTGGTGGTGCTGGGGGGGGCTGGGATAATTACAATACTCAGCACGCACCAAGACAAGGTCCGCCATCTGCTCAGGGAAGCGCCTCAGTGGAATATTCCCGATATGACGTTGATCAAGATGTTCAACCGTTTAACAGTATAGTGGGAGCGCGAGGGAAGGAACCATTCCAGAGAGACTCCACGTATAAACGGTCGGGGCGTCAGCCTAAAGGCGTGCTTTCGAAAAATGGTGGTGGTGTTGAAAACGGGGGATACGACGCAAGTGATGATTCGAACTCAGATGATACAATATTTAATCGAACAAATATGAAGGCAACAATTGGAGTTTGTGCTGCTGCGACATTGGGAGGTAAGTGGTTGTGACTGTTGTTACACAAAAATCTCCCCCATTTTTATTGATCATTTTTAATTCTGCGCGATAAAGGGGCTATCCTTGGCCCCATAGGTATACTAGTAGGCGCTGCCTCTATAGGGATTGGGATGGGAGTGATGCAAATACCGGAAGAGCAACGAAACAATGTGCGAAATCGTGCGGCCATATCCCTCGAGAAGATGCGTAATCTCGCATTTGATGTAAGCGATTCTATGTCTACCAATTGTGCGAAATATAGCGGCGTCGAGCCCTCCGAGTTAGTGGGAATGGTTGTTCCAAATGAAATTTTAGATCACTGTGGATGTTTGCCTGCTAATCCCGGGGATGGCGACGATCGGGCTGAGAAAACTAACTACCATCATGGCAGGGCTGGTGGCATTGCGGGAAGCGTCGCAGATGATGGACACTCCTTGACTGGAACGGATACAAACTTCGAAGTACGATCCGAGGGTAGCTCACCTATTGCACATGCTGTTAATGGCGCGGAAAGGGGTATGAATCGATTGGTTGGCGAGGTGTTCGGTGATGAGCATAATCATTTGAGCCCTACACCCCAGCCGAACAATCTTGTGAGTGGCGTTGGTGGCATAGGCAGCGCTGGGGGGCGCAGTATTGTTGGCAATGGGGATGGTCATGGCGGTTTGGGAGTGTCTGGCGATGAGGACGTCGCCGGGCAAAGGGTTGCGTGTGGCCGGAAAGGTGAGCAGTCTTCCATTCCGTTCATATCACGCAATGTTGTGTTACAGTGGGGGTCTCTCATTCACATCGTTATTTCACCTGTTCACTCTCTCCAAGGTCGGGTTATTCCACTGAGTCAAATCCACTCACTGCGACCATCGCTCCAGCCTCGAGCGTGGCTGGACGTCATGGCTAGTGCTCACACCACCCGAGATGATAAGAATGAAGCCATGCAAGAGATATTAATTCTTGCAAAGGATAAGGTTAGTCTCTTGCCGTTGGTTGTGCATTCCGGTTTAAACATATCTGTTTCGATATGCGACGTCAATCACGTGGCCTTACGGACCTTATTAACCCATCTCCTCTTATTCCTAGGAGATCTCTCGTTGGTTTCTTGAAGTGAGTTCGCTTACAAGCTCTATGTTCACCTTTAAATTTATTACTTATTCCAATATTCGCTCGAACCCAAAAACGTTTCAGGAAGGAATACTTGACTCTTTGATGTTCATCTTAAGTAGTTACTTCAGGAACTATTCCTCCTTCCTTCGGCTCGAGACCCCAACTGACAAAGAGGAACCCTTTTCGTCGTTTAAGCAGGGTGGGAATGCCTTTAATCATGCTAAACTGGCCGCGAACTGTTGTGTGGCTCTAGGGAAAGCCCATTGTGCGGCAGTTCATACAGAAGGTGATTTATTACTAATGTCAGCATACAGCCGAGGAAGTGTACCCGTCGAGCGGCAATTGGCGCAGATGCTCTTTGAAGTACCACATCACATGAAAGTGATGAATCCTTCTCTAGGAAGCGACACTGTAGAGTCCCAGCAAAAGTTTGATGCTGAATTCACCCTCACTGAGCTTTCAATGCAGCAAGCCGAAGATCTCGCAAGCTCCATAAAGGCATTGGACGATGGAAAAATTGATGTGTAGTCTGATCTCGTAGTTTTAGTTTTATCTGTTCCATAATCTCAATAATTGTTACTTACCTTCTTATCTGATTTCTGATTAATTACCTAGCAAACTTGCCAGTTCATCGGCGCACCGGATGCGCCCGTCAAAGGAACAGATAGAGAGAAAAACGTGCACCAGCCAATCCAAAGACGACGGCTTTCTACAACATCTCTCTCGAGAGAGAGAGTAGAGAACACAAACCTCGCTCGTGAGTAGTATCAATCCTCAGTTGCGATTTCAATGTGGGAACCCATACATTTTTCAGTTGCGCGGAAAAGTCAATCGTTCTGCGAGCGAGCACAACACGTTCGAACAACTACTTTCTACTACACTACACACAAAAATTCTCGATCTGCGGGATCTATCAGTGAGCTCGAGCGAACGAACTGCATTAATCTCGATAGCGCCATGAGCACTGACGTAACAACCGCGGCCACTGTGGCAGCAGCAGCCGATGGAGAACTGCGATCGCGTGGAACATCGCGCAACAATCCTCAATCTGGCGACGAAGACGACAACGACGATGCAACAAGCTGCCAGAAGAGGGGATGGTTCAGACTTCGGGCGTCGCGTCTCGGCATTCTTCAAAAGTACTACTCTCGTATCTTGGGGGTTGTGCTTCTTTCAATATTAGTCACCATCGTCGTGGTTCTTTCAATTGAGGATGTCAGTATTGTAAGTGTTCATCGAAATACCGAACCGAACTCGGCTGAGCACTGGGACAGACTGAAGGTTTTGACGCATATTCATTGAAAGGGAAATTTAGAGAATGTGATGTTTTACGTGTTTTATATTCCTTCTTGTTTGATGTATATCGCGACGCAGTTTCAATGCATTCACCTGGGACCTGGGTAGTCAGAGTCACGAGTGTACAAAGCAGCCAACAATGACAAGCTGTTTGCTGGATAATGGGGCTTCATGCGTCATGAACCTCCTGAGGTTTCCTGATGCCCTGATCTAGTGTCTTTTGTTATTGTTCGGGTGGAATCAAGTGCATGATGTTCAAATTGGAAAGGTGCACCTTCCTCCCTCCTCCCATCGTATCTCTGACTGCAGACTGCATGCGGCCCATCCACCGCCGGCCCGACCCGCCACCGATTCGGCGACAGGTAGAACGTACGTCTATCTACGCACTACTATCGTATGGTACTACACACTCTGTCGATTTTGGATTTTGGATTTTGGTTTGAGGAGGGCGAATCTTTTTTCGTCTGTCCAGCTGGCTTCACAATTCAACCACATCAGTGACACAACAACATCACCTCACCTCTCGCACCGCACACTTCCATTGTATTGCCTTTTCCATTCACGACGTGACACCCATCACCATCATTCGTCTAGAGAGTCGATCCTACCCGTCATCCAAGATAGAGTATAAACGAAACGCGAGGCCTTCACCATGGTGAGAGAGGGACGGAAGCAGTCATGTCGATGTCGAGGAGGGCGGTCGGAGAAGGTGCTGAGATTGGGATACTCATCGGCATCGAATTAGGGTTCTCGTTGCGATTTTTCATGTTGTCTCAGTGCGCATCACTTGTGGAGAGCCGCTCAGTATATTGCGAAAACTTCATGCACTAACGCCCCTCTTCATTCTCATTCCGTTTTGGAACTTCTTTCTCAGTCATCGGCCACCGCCATCATCTTTTCAGCTGCCATTCTTGGCATGCTATGGGCCCTCGTACAGTTCCTTATCATCGCGCGCATCCCCGTCCGTTCAGAGGGCGTATCGGACTCAACCGGCCTCGTGAGCGGTTCGAACGATGAGGCTACGACACGTCGCCTGGTCGAGATCTACACTGCCATTTATGAGGGAGCCGAATCGTTCTTACGTGCGGAATATTCCATTTGTGCACGCTTCATCTTTGTCTTCGGTATTCTGATTTTCGTTTTAGTTTCATGGGGTACTGGTTGGGATTTCGCGCGTGGTTTGTTCACGACGCTATCGTTTGTGTTGGGAGCTGCGACCTCCATCCGTGAGTTGGTCGCTTCCACCGTTTTTGCTTGTCACTCCCCCTCGAAGTTGTTTTGTAACTCACAAATTACATCTCTCCCTACCACTTAACGAAACCGTCTACCAACAAATCAACAGTGTCTGGTTACCTCGGAATGAAGGTTGCCGTCTACTCCAATGTCAGGACTACCGTGAGCGCCCAAAAGTCTGGATGGACTGCCTGTTTCAATACTGCATTCCGGTCAGTGCATCTCGGTGGTTCTTTGTTTCCCTCTTTCTTTTCTTCATCTTATCATGCAATCAATTTGTTTCGTTCCCTTAGTGCCGGTGCTGTTATGGGATTTGCTCTATGCGGTATTGGAATTTTTATGCTCTACGTTTCCCTCCTTGCCTTCCGCATCCACTACCCTGCGGCCGAGGATTGGATTTATCTTACCGAGTGTTTGACAGGGTACGGTTTGGGTGGATCGTGCATTGCCATGTTTGGCCGTGTTGGGGGAGGTATTTATACCAAGGCTGCTGATGTTGGTGCTGATCTTGTTGGAAAGGTAAGAGTTTTGACAAATCTTTTCGAAATGATCTTTCGACAACCTTTCTCCTTCTCACACATACCTCGTTCTTATTCTCACAACGACTTCAAGGTTGTGCACGGAATTCCCGAGGACGATCCGCGGAACCCCGCCACAATCGCCGATAATGTTGGAGACAACGTGGGTGACGTTGCCGGCATGGGGTCTGATCTCTTTGGATCCTTCGCGGAATCTACCTGTGCCGCTCTTGTGCTCGGATCTTCCATCGGCATGTCCGGAGGATGGGATGCCATGGTCTTTCCCGTCGTTGTCTCGTCCGTGGGGATCTTTGTCTGCTTGATCTGCTCCTTCATTGCCACAGACATTCATCCTGTCAGGTCAGAGACAGATGTGGAGAAGGCCCTTAAAGTGCAACTCATTAGTACAACGATTCTGATGATCCCCGCTGTGTACCTTGCCGCAGTAACTTTCCTCCCTGACGAGTTTGAGCTTCGTGCTACCGTCGGACTCGGCGTTTTGACTCTGCACCCCTGGCAGGCCGTCACATGTGTTAGCATGGGAGCCGTTGGAGGCCTTACTATTGGCCTTGTGACTGAGTACTACACCTCTCACTCATACAAACCCGTCCGAGAACTCGCGGATAGTTGTAAGACTGGTGCTGCCACCAACATGATTTACGGCATCGCTCTCGGTTACAAGAGTGCTATAATTCCTGTGCTGGTATTGGCTACTGTCGTCTATGGTTCATTCGCGATTGCGGATATGTATGGAACGTCACTTGCGGCCATTGGATTTTTGTCGAACCTCGCTACTGGGCTTACAATTGATGTGTATGGTCCAGTTTGCGATAATGCTGGTGGTAAGTGTAACCGTCCTGAGTATTAGGCAACACTTCACGACTGACTCGTTATGTTTTTGTAACATGCTATCCGCAGGAATTGCTGAAATGGCAGAACTTGAGCCCTACGTACGTGAGAAGACTGATGCCCTTGACTCTGCCGGCAACACAACTGCAGCCATTGGGAAGGGATTTGCCATTGGGTCTGCTGCCCTCGTATCCCTTGCCCTCTTCGGAGCATTCGTCACCCGTATTCGCCACGCATCTGGCGATGCACTATTTCAAGAGTGAGTATTTCGAATTGAAGTTCTTGTTCTCAGTCATTTTTAACGTGCCCACATTCAACTTACGCTCTCGATTGTTTCTAGTGGTGTCAACATGCTTCAGCCTATTACTTTTGCCTTTCTCATTATCGGTGGTATGATTCCTTTTGCCTTCGCTGCCATGACAATGAAATCGGTTGGTGTCGCTGCCATGGAGATGGTGTACGAAGTCCAACGTCAATTCGACGAAAAACCCCACCTTCTGGATGCAAACCCGACCGAACGCCCTGACTATGACGCCTGCATTGCTATCTCAACTAAGGCATCATTGAAAGAGATGATCCCACCCGGAGCTTTGGTGATCTTTACACCTCTTTTGACTGGAATATTCTTCGGTGTCTATGCCGTTTCCGGCCTTCTTGTCGGCTCTCTTGTTGCTTCAGTTCAACTTGCGGTGTCGATGTCCAACTCCGGCGGTGCTTGGGACAATGCGAAGAAGTACATCGAGAAAGCATCGCCAGATTCGGAGCTGAAAGGGAAAGGATCTGATGTTCACAAGGCTGCTGTTGTGGTAAGTTGTCTCAACGCACTTCCTAGGGATTTGTGGTAAACTAGTTGCTTACTTTCATAATTCATGTCTCGCTTGTTCCATACAGGGAGATACTGTTGGTGATCCATTCAAGGATACGTCAGGCCCAGCCCTCAACATTGTGATGAAGTTGATGGCAGTTTTATCCCTAGGTAAGCGCTTTTTGTCTCATAAATCCCCCTCAAATTATGTCACGATCTCTTACTTTTTGCTTATTCTCTCTTTTTAGTTTTTGCCGATACCTTCTATGCAGTAAATGGTGGTGAGAGATCATTCTGCTCTTGGAATCAATTTTGTTTGCTCCCCACATTCTATTGACAGCTTTCCTCTTCCTTTGTCGACGACAGGTTTTGGAGTGTTCAAGCTTTAACCAGATTCAATAAGTGGCCAGGCATGTACGGCTGTGTCTCAGGATTGTTTATTCATTGAAGCATTCTATTAGTTTAGGCCGACATCGGCAGATGAGAAATGCTCTGTCTGCAAATCCTAGTATTTGTGCAACACTTAACTTAATCAGTTGATTGAAAGCTGACACTTTGACTTGAAAATACTTGAAAAACACAAAATACCTACCATTACTCACTTACTCAATTTTCAAACATGAAATCTGTAACCATGGCGAAGTTCGAACTGAAGCGTTTGCCCCAACTCTTCAAGCCAACTTCCCATAAGATGATAAAGGACTGGGCAAATGGATGCATCCAATTAGATCCAAGCCTTCTCTTTCAATAGACAAATGCCTTGAGAATTGAGACATTGACCAGCAGAATAGTGTTGTTTGGTACATCTAAAGTGCGCATACTGAGCTCAGACCGTACAACTTAAATGACTTTTGAATTGAATCAATTTTTGCCAGATAACACTGATTTTGTTATCTAATTTCTTTTGAGCCATTCTGCATAGCAAGAGAACTCAACTTTAAATATTCTTTAGGCCTTCTCTCACTTTATGAAACAATTTTTTGCATTTTCTTTTTGCCAAAAGATTCCTTGTCAATAGAAGTGATGCACCTATCGATGACAAGGCAGGACCCTGACATTAAATGTAGAAATGAGAGAGACTGCCAAGTCGATATCTAAATATCATGACCAACAACAAGATGCTTGCATGATGGTGAATATCATAGTTAAGGGGAGTCAAATATGTTGTACAGCATGGTTATTTAAATTCACATCAAGATTTTCTAGCCCTATTACATCATGAAAAACTAACTTGTTACATTTTATTTTATTTTATCTTATTCAACTTAATCAAAATTGACATTCTTGTTCCCAACATTGTGAAATTTGGTACACAATTAGATGTCCTTGTCAAGATAGATTCAAAAAAATTACAACTTGGTTGAATGTTTCCTGTTACTCACTTGCATTTGTTGTTCCAGTCAAGAATTACATTTCTGGTTGATTGATCTACCAAATTATGATCCCTTCAAAAGAAAAAAGACAGAATAAATTACAGTATTGGTCAGGTTGTAGTAGGCCTCAGAATTGTTCAAGCCCCAGTTGTACATAGTTGGGCACCCCATACTTTGAATGAATATGATTACTTTATTACCAGAGATCATAATTATTCATATTGATTATTACAATAATTATGATTATTATAGTAATAGATCATGTGCAGAACTATCCCCTTACTCTCAACATTGCTGCATATTGTTGTTGTGTTTTTCTCTCCCATGCCTGCCTCCTATCAAGCTCATTCTCTGTCACATGATGATATCATTTTCACTGAGATGATACTACACTGACTCCTCCCCCATACCACAATTCTTGATCACTCCAATTCCTCATTTTTCCTCTCCCCATTATTGCAGGTTGTGAGTGGTTAAGCCTAATACTTTTTCAGGAGAGGGTCCGAGGGGAACCCCCCCTGGAAAGGTAAAAAGTACCGATGAGCTTTACATAACACTAGGTGTTAAATGCGACAGCCGTCACACCCACCTGTCACCCACACTACTTCCATTGCTGTCTTCTCTTTACCATCCACAACAATCTGCACCTTCCGCAAGCTTACAACCACATCCTCCTTCAACACCTCACAGCCGCAGCACTCATGCTATTCACAATGATGGTTGGATGCGTTAGTGCAAACTATTTCAACAACAACACCTGTGGGGTGGAACGACATGTTTGAAATTTCTACAACGTGTTACAGTGGGCAAACTATGGCAAATTGGGTATCGCCGGAAAGCTCTTTTAACAGCCAATCTATTTATGCATAGAAAATGAG
>JALLBB010001059.1:0-10593 GCA_036939735.1 Discostella stelligera
TTCTCTAGATTTGATCAACCTCAGAAAAAGCACTTACCACCAGCAATGGTCATACTTGAGGCAATTGCAATTGCGTAGATAAAAGAGTGCTTCATATTTGAGCTGGATGAGTGTAAAGCACAAATGATGGGTTGTAAATTAAGCGTGAGCGGCTGGGTCACCCTCTGAAATATGTATGCGAATATTATCTTTTCAACACCAACCTGTTGAGGTGGGTGTTGCATAGAAGAAGAAGCCAAATGAGTGTCTTTTTTCACTTTGGTACTTACATAAAACAGATGACTGCGGAAGATGATGATAGCGTCATTGTTTGAGAACCTTTTTGTGATTTATGAGCGTACTCAACAATTGACTGAAGACAAAAAATTGAAGTTTCCAGTTTGGGTTCAGCGTTCGGATTTAGAGTTCTGTTTCCATTGATTTATGAATGTACTCAACAATTAAATGGAGACAAATTGATCCAGTTCGGGTTCAGCGTTCGGAGTTAGAGTTCTGTTTCCAGTATACTATCGGAACTTGGTATTGCATTCGCGCTCAGCAACAATATTTTTAGGATCTGTTGCTTTTGATCTCATGCTTACCCGAAGCGAAGCCCAACAGACACTACTTGAACGAGAAGGCTTTGCAAGGGTTTTGGTCTCGTTAGGAGATGAGAAAACCATGGATGTGAAAGTAACAAGTCATTGGAGTAATCCAGCTTCTTGTTTCTTGGGCTTCAAACCAGTGTCATTAACAGAAATACTAAGGTATTATGAGGCAGCAAAGGAATGATACACGCTTCGATTGAGGTGAGCATTATTTAGATATTTGTATTAGGAGGGTATTCAGAGATACAATTGCAGGGGCATAAAAAATTAGCTTAGCCAGATAAAATGGAAATGTGTGCCCGCCAGTCTACCGAATGTCTCTTCTGTTTTTGATTAATATTGGCAATAACATTATCCCTACCTTCTGTGGCAGGGGGGGGGTCGGACGATGATGTGGCCTTTACTCTACTACACAACTCTACAGGTACTACTCTCTAGAGGTAGAGCTTTTACATTTTTTGGCGCAGGGCTTTTTGTGGCAACAATGAGTCATAACCAGGACCGTGCAGATGCTGCCGCTCATGCAAAGATGTCATTAATATCGTCTCCTCGGCGGCAAGGGTTTTTAAAAGGTCGACGACACTGTCAGATGCATCACAATCAGCAGTTTAAATTTCTGGCAATGATCCCTCCTTATTCTCAAAAAGATGATGTCTCACCCTCACTTGTCGCTCCATCATTGAAACGAATGTTCTCAAGAGCAAAACTAAATACCCTCACATCAATAATTCTACAACAAATATTTAGCACTTCAATTCCTCAATCGAAAAAATCTAAAGGTCGAATATATCTCCTCTTTGTATCGTTTCTTTATGGAACATTATACTCGACACTTCGTGCCATCTACGGCATGGATGGAAAACCAGTTCCTAGTGTATTGAGCTTCGTAAGACAGATGTTGAGCGTTGCAACGTTCCTTCCAATGCTATTCTTCGCGAGGGCAAACTCAACAATGCCAACGAACACAACATCAGTCGCAATAGAAAAAGGAGGAGAGAAAGATGAAGAAGGAGGACGAGGAGTATCGTCATCTCTTTCCAAGCAGCGTCATCGTCCCGAATGGAGGAGTGCGTTGGAGTTGGCCTTTTGGAACTTTGGTGCGCAGGTAAGTCTGTCATATTTTGATTCCCTCACTTATCTGGCCTTGATTTACCTGGGCTACATTGCTGGTGATTTTTGTCATTTGACGAACAGGGGCTTTTAAATGCTGGGCTTCTACATACCTCCGCGGCGAGGGCATCCTTCCTAACGCAGACTAGCGTTGTGTTGACTCCACTCATCTCGGCATTTGCTGGAGAACGCATCCAAACATCTGTTTGGGGTGGATGCGGTCTTGCCCTCGTTGGGCTTAGTTTGATATCAGCCTCTGCAGCAACAACAACGACAGCAACAGCTGCCGCCGCGACAAAAATTGTAACACTAACCATGTTTAACAAGGGCGATACAATGATATTAGTCGGTGCACTATCATGGTCAATGTATATTTTTCGAACATCAAAGCTTGCACAGCATCATCCTGCTTTGAACCTTCAATTCACAAAGGCGGTATTTCTAGCACTGATGTACGGAGGATGGTTTCTTTCTGATGCGACATCGACTTTAGCTACGGCCGACTCTTCTTTCCTTGCGGATCGTTGGTGGCGGGGTGGAGTACTTGAAACATTGTGGCCAGGTTGGAAAACTCACTCAGTCTGGATACTACTAGTCTACAGCGCCATCGGTCCAGGTGTCTTTGCCGACATTTTGCAGCAACGTGGTCAGTGTCACGTGGATTCGGCAAGCGAGTCGAATATCATTCTGTGCTTAGAGTCAGTCTTTGGGGTTGTTTGCGCGTCCGTGATCTTGGGCGAAGTGGTATCGTCGAGAGAGATTGCCGGCGGGTCTCTGATCGTGACTGCAGCAGTATTGGCCTCAAGGTGATCTGTTGATAATTCTGCCAGAATGCCACATGTATTTTGTCCCAGATAGTTTAGTATCGGGCGTTATTGATCAACATTTTTATCACTAAGTAGCACAATTTCAATGGATGGTGGGTTTAACAAAAAACTAATCAACTAAATCATTCAATCTTGCTGGTACGGCACCAAGTTAATCGATTGTAAAAAAACAGAAGCAATGCCCTTGAAACTATTTGCCAGTGAACTCAGTAGCACGACATTCAGATGGAACTTCACGTATGTAAAGACATATAGTCTCCGATGCAACAGTTGTTCATATCTGACGATAGCACTACATTGGGACATGCATAGTTACCTTTGCAACTATTGACTATTGTGGGGATAGTCGCAAATAAACAAGCAAAATCACCATTACAGCTTATGCCATCCTTGCATACTTTAACCGTGAACCCTTCACATGAATTTTGTCCCATACAGCAACTGCTTCCACAGGCAGCTGCGCAGGAATAGTCATAGCTACCTCTCACATAGCCACTCACACAATCGACATAGCCTTGGTCAATAGGACATTGCTGTGTGGGGGGAACAGGACATTGGGTTGGAACTTTCTCAACACGTTCGCATGATTTTTTTCCATTGCAACAGCCCAACATGCCAGACGGCCCTTTTGCCTCACGGCATGCACTGTCACCCTTGCAACTGTTCACCACCAATGGGATGGATGCTCCTCTACAAGACTCATAACCAGCGCAGCTTCCATCCATGCATACTTTGCCGGTAAAGCCAAGGCAAGCGTAAGGGTCAGTGCAGCAACGTCCACCACATTCCCACTCACAAGGTCGAAGGGGTACTAGACCCTTCACTGCGCCATTCGCGCACTCGACATAGCCTTGCGAGCATAGCTGAGAGGAGTCAAGCTCCACGATGCTTCCTGGGGGTAGAAGCTTCATCTGTTGCTCAACTACTGTTCCGTTGTCTGATAAAAGGGTGACGTCAGGCACAGCCACAATCGCCACCGATTCCACCGAGAAGAATGAGATAGTCAATAACAATGACAATTGCATTATTCAGAAATGGTGAGAGGGAGAGAGAGGAGAGAGAAATGAACTTCGTCTGAGATGTAAAGATGAATCATGGAATGTGATTCTTTGTGGGCTTCATTCGCTCAGTCAAAGCACACAAAGCACGAAACGACACTACACAGGGTTTCCTGTCCGGTCTGAACGATTTCTCTGTCTGATCGATCGGACACAATTTCTTTTCCGTGCCTTTCTCCTTTTTTGTGTCTCACCCTATTTACATCTTGCTTCGTCTCTCTCCAACAGAGGGGCTCGCGTCATGATGTGCAAAACTCAAGTGCCACGTGGTAAATAATTTGCTGGGGGGGCGGAGCCGGCCGTCCGGCAGCTCGCTTTTCGCTTCAACAACAACTAACAACAGAGGTAGATACGATACCGTACGATACCTCCAAAAAATACGTAGGGCGAAGGTAAAAGTTAGTCGCAAAAAAATCTAATCCAGACCATGACACTGCACGAGCTCTCCAACCCGCAAGCCCTCGCCTCGTTCCTGTCCACCCACCCCCACTCCCTCATTTGCTTCAGTGCTACGTGGTGCGGGCCCTGCAAGGCATCGAAACCCCAGCTGGAGGCGCTAGCGGCGTCCTACGCGGCTGCCGATTCGACGGTCAAAGTCGCTTGTGGAATTGTCTACGAACACGTCTTGGGCGGTGACATCCACAGTTACCAAATCAAGGCATTCCCCACTTACGTTTTGTTTCGGGGGAGCAATGAGCTAGGTCGGATTACTGGAGTGAATTTTGATGGAATCAAGTCTCTAGTTTCGCAGCATTGCAAGACGCACGTATTTGACGGGGAGGGGAAATCTTTGGGCGGTGGGGGATCAGTCGCCAGCGCGGCGGAGGCACGGGCGCAGCGATTGGCAAGGTTTGGAGCCAATGACGGGGCAGGGGCTGTACCGCTGGAATCGGTCGAATCCAAGAAGAAGCAAGGGGAGGAAGTTATTGTCCCCGATGAAGTAATGAAGGAATCCGTGGCTACTACTCATGAGATTGCGACTAAAACTGAGGAAGACTCAAAGATGGACACGGAGGAAGAGCATGAGAATGTAGATTCAGCGGCTGACAATGAGGTGAAAATGGTGGATCCTACCGAAAGCTTGAAGCAGGAAGATGTTGCGGCGCTAACTGAATCCATGGGGTTCTCATTAATTCGGGCTCAGAAGGGATTGCTCCGTGGGAATGGGACCGTAGAGGGTGCTGTGGAATGGCTGTTGGAACACCAGGAAGATGACGACATTGATGATCCGATTGAAAAGGTACCAAAGGCCGCAGCGGAGGGGGGTCTCGTTGCACAATCCTACAAATGTAACGATTGTGGAAAGATCCTATCCAACATGGCCAATCTCGAATTGCACGCTAACAAAACTGGTCATTCCGACTTCGAGGAATCTACCGAACTGAAGAGGCCACTCACAGCCGAGGAAAAGGAAGCTAAGATTCAAGAGATCAAATCGCTTCTCAAGGCGAAGCGGACAGAGCGTGAAGACAAGGAGAAGGTGGAAAATATCGAACGTGAGAAGCAGCGCCGATTCATGGGGAAAGAAATGGCCAAGACGCGTGAACAGATGGAAATCGAAGAACGGAAACGCATAGCTCAACAGCGCAAACGCGAGAAGGAGAATGCCATCCGCGAGCGACAGCGCATCCGTGCCGAATTGGAGAAGGACAAATTGGAACGGATGGCGAATAAGGGAAAGTTGCAAAGTCGATTGGGTGTGGAGGGTTATCATCCTGATGCTATTCAATACGATGCTCCCGTCGATGCACATAAAGATGGTGCTGATGCTTCTCCGACCGCGAAAAAGAAAGCGCCCTCCGTGGCGAAAATGGACGAATACATTACCAAGGTATCTTCATACCGCGCGGGTGGCGACGGTGGGAACTGCCTCAAAATTCTAAAGGCATATATTGGCAACGTGGTCAAACATCCCGACGATCCTAAGTATCGAAAGATCAACATGGAGAATAATGCGTATAGAATGAAGGTGAAGCCATTTTTGGGCGCCAAATCCTTGTTGCTATGTGTGGGTTTTGCCCCCACGACGGATGGCACGGCGTTGGAGTTGGCGGAAGATGCTGACATGGCAGTTTTGAAGCAGGCCGAGGAGAAAGTGGAGGCTGCGTATCAGAAATATATCAATTGAGTTTGAGTTTTAGGAATAGTCACAGCAGTATTGTCAGTCAAACTCTCTGTTTATTTCACTTTATTGCAAGGTCTATTTGCCAAGGAACAATATTCTCCGCCAATACTCATGTCTGAAGGCGTGATAGCCTCGAGCTTCGCCGAGGACCCGCTCGGCTCCGCCTTGTTGTGCTTTTCTTTCCAGCACGCACCCGCTTTACTCTCTCTACCTCAGCGCGGACATCTTCGTCACGGCTCTCAATCGGCCATAGAAAGTCACAAACTAATATCATCAACGCCCACACCATACCAACAGTGAATGCCGTGAAGTGAGCGATGATATCCATGCCACGAATGTCCCTAACTAATGACAATAAAACATCTTCAACCGATTTTGACGGCTGTAACGATTGAATCCGTTGTGAAATCATGTAAATAGAATGGGCCGGTACACCAACCCACGTGAGGAAATCTAATCCACGAATCTCAGCATGATATGGCGAAAATAAAGTTGTGACGAGTGTCATGCCTGTCCATCCATACACGACGCCGGAGGCTCCGAGTTTATTCGACAATCGATAATTCTTCATTACGAATGCAAGAGCATCGGTGACGTACGATGCAATATCGCCGTCATTTACTGCATCGCTTAGCCAGTGAGTGCATCGGTTGACATTCCGTGCAATATGCAGCATTGCTTTCCGCTTATAACCTGGACAACGTAAAATGAATTCAATAGCAAATGCTCCCGTCCCACAGATGAGATACGAATTCAGAATTATCCATATTGATTGCCACCTAGTTCTCGACGACGTATGTACAAACAATGTCGTCCCCAATCCATGAATTGCAAAAACGTTCTCAACTAAATGGGTAAGGTCAGTATGACGGAATAAAGATACGATCGTGGACGGAATGCTTGTTTTGCCGGCGTGATGCAAGATACTGGTTGGAAAAGAGTTGCCAATGGCAAAGATTAGAATATTGCCGAAGATGAGGAAATAAAGAGCCGACTGCGCAATTTCATTGCTGCTGAAGAGTCGATTCATTGTAGTGTGGTGATGATGATGATGCATCGAGTGAGGTTGAGTTGTAATAGTGATGACGATTCAGAAAAATGTGACATCTTGCTACACATTACTTCGTGTTGTGGTGCCTGTCGAAAGCTATCGCCCAGCTTTTCAGTCTTGCTGCAAGGAGTAGTTTTTCATTCAAGCAAACGCGCGCTGCGCAAGCGAAGCTCTGAGCCTATGCATCTATCGACGTTCCAAGCGGTTCTGCTCATCTTCCCATCGTGTTCCCAAGCGTCTTCCGCCTCTGCTGCTACTGCCCCAACGAAATGGCGCAATTTTCTCCCACAGGATTATCGCCAATGCCCAGATCATGCCAACGACAACACCCATAAGGTGAGCCGAATGATCAATACCGTCTCCTTCCAAAAATACTGATATTCGTAAATCTTCCAAAAGTATTGGGCTCTTGTTCCAATCATGGGCCAAAGTGCCGACCAGAACGAAGTAATCTAATCCATTCAATCGAGAATGGTGTGGCGATAGCCAAGATGTAATGAGTCGCATGCCCATCCATCCGTACACAACGCCGGAGGCTCCAATTCTATGCACCGTTTGATAATACATCATGGATAATTTGACATCTGCAAATTGAATAGTCGTGGTGAGGTCCGACCAAGCATTGGTAAAGTACGATGCAATATCCTGCGTTCCTCCGCCAAGGAGATCATTGATTGTGGAACATAGCCAATGATGTGTGCATCGATTGGCGATTCGTGCAGTGCGTTTCTTTTGTTCCCATTGATAGTCGTGATACCGCGATATTAATTCAACCCCGGCGAATGCTCCCATTCCACAAATGAGATAGGAAATGAGAATGACCCATATCGATTGCCAACATTTTCTAGACGACGATTGTACGAACAATTCCGACCCATATCGATGCAGGGATAACATATTCAATAATAGATGGGGTGGTTCGGTGTGATAAAATATGGATAGTAGCATGGATGGAATGTTGTTGGCAAGGCCATCGCGATGGCCAATGCGATACGTTCGATGCACGCTTAGATATTGGCGGGCGTGAAGATCATCGCGAAACGCATAGATGAGGATGTTGATGAGGATGAGTAGATGAAGTGCCGATTTGGCGCGTTCGCTTCCACTGCGGATGGAGCGGCGACTCATGGTGGCAGGGTACCTTACAGTTGCAGCGGCGGTTATGATGGTTATGAGGTACGAAAATCAATAAATAAGAGAAGAATAATTATCGTACACCATATCGTACGAGTCTTGCTACGGCGTGAATGACATTACACGTGGCAAATCCTTGGCGGGAGACAGGTCGTTGTTCGCAATCTTCTCTCTTCGTACGATAGTATCTACGACAGTCTACGACTATCTACGAATCTCGCATCATGCATCTTCTCTCGCTCAACTCACCAACATGTCTTGAAGATAATATTTGAAGATATCCATGAAAAAATGCTCGTCGTCTCTTCTTGGCCTCCTCTTCTCCATCGCCAGTAATATCACCCTCACCGTCACTTTTTCATTCTCTCTTTTCAACCATCGACATTCGGGTTGTTGGCTGTTATTCCGGCCAGTGTCTGCGTTCAGCTCGTTTCAATCTCAAGCGCCACCTCCGCCACCGCCGTTATCAGTACCAGTATCAACCCATCAGCAGCACCACATCGCCCACTACCGCTGCCGCCATCCAACACGTGCATTCTCACACATTGTACTACAACCAGCATCGTCATTACGCAGAATCAGTAGCAGCAGCGGTAGCGATACTCTATCCGTCATAGTTACAATCAAAACTCTCGTCACGTGCACCGTCGACAGAGTAACAAATACTGCCAGTACCATGTCGTCGTCCCCAGTCGCTCTCCTCACGTACGACATTCTTTCGAAACAAAATGCCACCACGACCAATGCCATCATCGAACACTATACCTCAGATTCAACAGCGAAATCGAACGCCGATGCCTTCCTTCTCCTCTCCGAATCAGAGGGAGCCAGCATTCTCCGCCGCGATGACGAGGATGGACGTAAATTACAAAAGGGCATTGATGTTGCAAAAGCCAAGGGAGTGCTGGATCCAAACTTTGTGCCCGAGGAGTACACTTCGATAGATGTCTTGGGGAAGAGTCCGGACGATGTGGCGAAGGAAATATTGCACTTCGTGAGGCAGGACGGTGTTCATGGTAGTGGTGATGTTGTAGGAGGGGGGGAAGCAGTGGAAGGAGGACTAGGACGAGGAGGCGTGGTGGTATTGTGTGGACTTTCGGGAACTGGAAAGGTGAGATGATATACAACGTGGTGATTTGACAATTCCAAAAACGATGCACGACTTCTCTCATCTCGAGACATGTGAAACGCACACAAACCAATAATTTGATGTTTGTAGGGAACCACCGTCGCCGCACTACGAGAGAAACTCGAAAAGGAGGATGGGAAACGTGTAGTTTGCTGGTCGAACGGGAACATCTTCCGCAGTGTCACCCTACTTGCAGTGACGTGGTGCGAAGGAACACGTCGTCGAAGAAATGGTGATACAATTGTCGATGACATTGACATCGATGAGGCATTGACCAAGGAAAATCTGGCTTCGTTCATGAGCATGCTCGAGTTTGGAAAGGTGAGTTGAGAACAGTTCGGCAGTGTGGCATTTTGAGAAAGTTTCGACGAACCTGCTGACTTCATTCACATCGATAATCGCCCAAAAGTTCAACGGTAAATTCGACATTAAAATTAGTGGTCTCGGCTTGGAACTACTCGTGTCCGAGGTCGAGAATACGGAATTAAAGTCTCCAAAGGTATCGAAACATATTCCCACAGTCGCCGAGGCAACACAGGGAGAGGTCATTCTCTTTGCTTCCGACGCTATTGTGAAATTAGTCGAAGATGGGGTGTTTGTTCTACTTGAGGGGCGGGAGCAGACGGTCAATTACGTGAGGACGCCGCTTCGGTTCATCCTGACGCTGTCCGATGCATCACTGATTGGCAAACGGAGAGCTGCGCAGCGGCTTGCGGCAGGAGCCTTGGAGGGGGCGAGAGTGGGTGCAAATCCGGAGGAGATACTAATGGCGCTTGATGGACAGCTTGCTAAAATGATGAAGGAGATTTAGTTGGATATGCATAGTGTGTACTTTATGCCAACATTATGTGAACGACTGTGCCTGCTAAAGGACCATCAGACTAGGATGATTTGTAACACATGTGTTTGGTTACTAAGGTTACAATCACTACGATTGAATATCATCACAGATCATCACCCATACATCTACTAGTGGTCACCCATAGGGTCTATATATTACGCTCGAGATATAGACAGATATATAGGCAAAANCCTCTAGTGGTCACCCATAGGGTCTATATATTAAGCTCGAGATATAGACAGATATATAGGCAAAAAAGGTCAATTTTCAACGAGCGGTTATTTTTTTCAATTTTGCTCTGACTCAAAAGTGCCTCATATGAAAGATGTAGAGAATGAAATGAATTAAATTCTGACGTTGAGATATCCAAAAACGCTCCAATATTCGCTGAGTTATGGCATTTTTAAGTTTTCTTATCAAAATTTCACCCCAAAGAAAGCCGAATTTTTCATCGCGCCCAAAGTAAAAAAGGTTCGTGGGGGCTTAAATAGTCTGTGTGCCAAATTTCGTGCAAATCGGGGATGTTTGAAGGTCCCATGATATTTTTGGCCAATGGTTTCTGGTTTTCATTTTTTTTGTTCCACTCGACGAGTTTTGTCTCAAGGATACCAGTTCCTATATGGATTCTACGTGATATATAGATATATAGACACTTCGAGTTTTTCTACTTGAAAACACGTAGGAATTCAGTACTCGAAGTGTCTATATATATAGAAATATAGACCCTATGG
>JALLBB010001060.1:0-10054 GCA_036939735.1 Discostella stelligera
GTTACTTCTATGATGTGCGGTCTTAGCAGGTCAACCACCATAAACACATGAATACATGAATTCCCAGATTTTCATAGGAGCCATGTTTGAGTGGTCTTCGCAAACTTTCATGTTTTTCTGTTTTCATGTTTTCATGTTTGACTGCTGCTTCAATAATGTAACATCATCGACACGCACCGTCCTCCACTACTCCACCAGCAGTCTGCAGTTCAAAAAGTACTATCGAATTCATTGCCTATAAATTTCCTTCCGATCCAGGATTCTTTCCCATCTCTTGAGTCCACGTTTGTTGCCCCCCACCTTGTCCTTCATTGGCAGTGTGTGCCTGGGCAGCTAGTTGTGTAGATGGTAAGTTTTGATTGGGATGTAGTATCCCCATGACTCCTCCGGTTGATGACTTTATGGAAATTGGTTGCAGTGCACGTTTTCATCACTGTTGTCAGATGGAGTGGAAGATGGCACAGCACCAACACAAGTTTCCTGAAGGTGATCTTGGTGATTGTAAGTATGAATCAAGGAGTAAATATTGTATGAATCATCATCCTAATGGGGAGATGAAGGCCACCAAAGGATAGGCCACTTGTGAGATGGCAGCTAGTTGTAAAAAGAAAGACATAATTGAATTTGTTTTGAAGCAACAGATTGATAACATTGTACCCATTAGTGATAATATTGATGTCGAGTCTGTGGGTGGCATTTCATGGAGCAATCTTACTGTTGATGCAAAAAGGGAATGTGCAGAAGTTAATTACATTCCTATTCCACAGAGTATGTGCACATGCACTGACTTAGGCAAGGATGTTGGAAATTGGATTAATTCAACTGGGTATAGGGAGATGGTTGCTGTGGTGGTGAAGAAGAAGGCACCAGAATCCACTGCCGTGACAACAAAACCTAATTGCATTACAATGGAATCGACATTATTTTGCGTCACCAAAACAATTGCGGCATGTAAAAGATACTGAATTTTTTAAGTACATCTACTGGGCCATAACGTGACATAGGCCCATGGAGCTCACTGTAACGATGGTTACTGAGCTGGGGTGCCTGGCCAGGTCCAGACAGAAGGGGTTTACATAGAGACCAAAGTTGGTTCTGAGAAATTACTCCAACTTGGATTGGGGTCATTACTGACCTGGTTATGACCACATGAATGACCTGGGGCTATAGTTGCTAACAAGAGCCTTTTAAGCTTGTGTTCTCATAAGTATGAGAACATAGTTTTCAGAACTGTTGTGGTTTCCCATAAACAGTTCTGATAAGGTTCTTGTCGCTAGCTCTTTAAACTAATCATAATTTACCTTCAGCTAATGTAACTCAATCCATTACATTGAGTACTTTGACCAGGAAGTGGCTACTTATGTGACCTAATCCTTTGTTAAGTAATCCTTTAGATAAACTGCACTTGCCACATCAAGCAGGGTGGTAAATCACCCCCTAAGGACACAATGCTACATAAGGGCTAATATCTATGTGAGTGAGCACCATCTCCCTAAATGAGGTGCTCTGTAGTCTCTCTGTGAAAAGTAATTAAGTATCTCACTGCATGAAAGACCAGACTGGGGTTTGAACCCTGTATGGGGTTTGAACCATGTATTCAATGCAACTTCATGCAAACAATCATATCCCATTTATGCAATGTGCATGGGACTCATCAAGCAAAAGCCAATTCATCTGCAATACTAAGATCAGTAACATACTCAGTACCTTTGACTGGATATGAATTCTTCAACAAGTACAGGTCGATCTAATGGCATTAACCCTCAGCTCATTTGATAGAAAGTCTTGTTCTGAGAGTAGATTGCTGTAAGCACTTGGTTTGAGCCTTGGTGTAAATTATTCATTCTCCATCTTGATGGCTTCAACCTTCAACAGTAGTCTTGTGATCAACAACTGTGTAGGATGACACTTTTGCACAGCCATCAGGGTCAACCTTATCGTGGATACTCTCTGCAATGATGTTCACAGCATAGTATTTTGTTGTTGTGCCATCAGGAAACATGCAATCATAGAATGCAGTGTCAAAGAAAGGGTTGTCACTGTACAACCCAATAAAGCATCCCTTCTCATTGACCAAGTGGCATATCACCACTGCTAAAACCTATTTTCATTATGTGATAACATTCTCTTGGCATTAATCAATGTATCAGCCAACAATTTTAAGTGTACCAGCTTCCCAGCTGCATCCAAAAGATCAGCATCAGGGATCTTGGGTGCACAAGCATCAGTATTAACCTCATTCAGATCTAAATCCCAATTAGTGACTATGTTGACCTCTGAGAGGGGTGTAGAGGGAGGAGAAAGTGAGTCACCCAACTTGGCTCAAATTGAAAGAGTGAATGTATCCTGTTTGACTTTCTCAGCCTCATTTGATGGTGCCAGTTCAGCAGGAGGCAAGCAATGCAGTGAATGTTGTATGATGACCTATGGCCTTGCCATTTTCTCTGTATCTGTGGGACATTCATGATGAACAAGATTTAGTCCAGTCCACAATTCTGCAATTGCTGGAAGGCATTGATTCTGGCAATGAGAGTTCTGGAGTTCTTTCAGTTATTGGTGGTAAGTGTCGAAATGAAGATGATGACTAATTCTTGTTGTCCAAAAAAGCAAGGCATCAAATGATGAGGCAGCGACATTTAAGCAACTTAGTACCAGTATTGACAAGCACAGCAACTCAATCATATCTGCTGCCCAAATTGCAGCCACTGAACAATTAAATACCGCTTTAACTCATGTGTAAGTGAAATCCATTCTGATTTACATTGCAAAAACTGAGACATGGCTCTTTGGTTGGCAGATCCAAGCATTCATCAAGTTGCTGCTGATACCATTCTCCATGAGATGAAGGGAACTTAAGAAGAAATTGCATTGCTGACAGTGGAACTCAATAGACTACAAAGAGCAATCGCTGTCCTAATTAGTTTGTAATGATCCAATCAATTGTTACATTTATGCATTTACTTAAGAAACTACCTATCAGCAATACTACCTTGTCTGCAAACTATTTATCTTGATGGTCTCTGCCAATGCCCATCTACAATCATCTGGAAGAGACCCAACAATGAGATCACAAAAAACTGTCTGGCACATCATCAAAATACTCTGCCAAGTGAATCAAATCAGTTGGCACTTCAGTATTCTGCTGAGGATCATCATTACTGAGCCCAACGTACCAACATTCATCATGTGAAACCAGTCTCAATCTAACATGCGTGGAAAATGCTCTGGAGTATTTGATTCATCAATGCAAAAATTGTGAAGCTTTGCCAACACAATCACTAGAGCAACAACCTTTTTAACATTGATATTTTGTGGCATAGACATTTGAAGTATCCCCAATCTCTGTACAAGCATACCAAATGTGCACTCTACTCTAATTCAGAGCTGTGAATTGTGAATGGAAAAAATTATAGTTGTCTTCAGCAGCTCAGCTTGGTCAGTATCACCTGCACTAATTTTGTGAATGGCATTGACATACGAGCAGTATTCAAATATGCATTATCACCAAATAAACAAACCTTTCATTATCTCCATCTTGATGCATCAAACCATTCTCTAGCCCTGTATGCAACTCACTTGCCTCAAATGCAAGGTAATCGGATGATGCTCCTTGATTGAGATGTCAAGTATACAACCTCTGCAACCAGAGACTGCCTGACAATTCAAATCAAACTTGTGCTTGTCCACACAAGAATTTCTTCTGATCAACAATGGTCTTCTTTGCTTATTTGAGGAATGGCATTAGGATCCAAATGAGAATGCCATCAATTGCTCTAGCACAGTTTTTGATGCTAAGTGTCTGCTTTAAACCCTGCTACAACCTTTCTCTGGTATTCCAGAGCTTCATGATTGATTGATTGCATCCACGGCAATCCACACACTGGACAAAAATGCACATGATATTGCATGGTGATCCACCAGCAAAATAATGCAATGCAATGCCAAGAAGACAAATGCTTGGTGAAATTATTCCATTTGGGATGGGAGGAAGGGAATAGTTGCTACCTCTCCTCCCTCCCTTGTGCTGATAGTTGTTATGCTTGCTGTAGCAGTGCAAATATGGGGCAACAAAATTGAATGTAGGCGCAAAATTTTTTTTTATTGACATGTGGAATACCCGGCAAAAAATTGTGGTCCCATCACATAAAAACTTTTAATACTGAATTGTGCCGCTGATGCTGTTGAAACCAACTATCCCGGTTCATTCCCTTGTCTCTCTTCATACAATAAAGAGCCAAAGAAGTGATTACAGCAGGTTCAATCAGTAAGGATGAACTATAAAGAAGTTTATTCACAGCATTGTATGAAAACAGCATGTTGCAAGTAATGAGAGATTATGATCACGTGGTGTTGGTGCGTAGTAATAGTTGATTGCAATGAGTTGATGATTGTTAATTGTCAATTTGCCAATGATAATGATTTTTTGCAAAGATCGGGTATGCAATCACCTATGCACTTGTAATTTCTGCCTCCAGAGATATAACACTTCTGGGCACCGGGCAGTACTACATTATTTGAGTACATCATACTGTAAAACACGCTGCATAAGCAGCACTCACAGTTTTGGTTAGAAGAAAAAATTTCTAAATTTTCCTGGTATGATCTCTAAGGTAAAATGAAAAAATGAGAAACCAAAAATTGAAAATCGATCTTTTTGCCTCAAATGTATTGTTCCGATGCAAGCATTTGTCATCTAATGTGACACCTTTCTTCTGCGTGAAACGAGCTTTCCAATGATGTGTCCACCATCTTAATTGGAGGTCATTTTGGCCAAAAATGATCAACTATTGTTGTCGGTTCAACATGCACTATCTCGAAGAATAATTGTTGGAGTACTGTGAATGACATATTGTTGGAAAGCTCTCCTCAAGTGCTGTTGAAGTATTATATTAATATAGGTTGCTGCCGTAGGAGTTAAAGTTAAATGATCAAAATAATGATTTAGCAGAACTTTTTTCTTATGCTGCTAAATTAATGAGCTGCCTATGCAGCGTGTTTTATGGTACTCAACTCTTGAGAAACATATTGCCTTAGGCCCATAATCTCAAGAGTTTTTCTGCACGATCTCCTGCACGATCTCTGGCAGGATGACTCGCCAAATGACCCAAATGACTCCTGAGATCGTGCGACCTGAGATCGCGCCTGAGATCGTGCGAAAACCTCCAAAAATTTCCCCAATTTTTGAGGAGGTTTTTGCACGATCTCCCTCGCACGATCTCTGGCAGGATCTCACCCCCCCTCGCTTCCTCCGAAACCCCGCCCCATCAGACATCGCGCCCCCTCTTGCCCATCGGACATCACGTGCAATCTTTCACTATTGCAATTTTTATCCTCCCTGGCGTTCTACCATGTCATTAGCTACGAGTGCAATCAGCAGCATGAAAGTGCTCATGTCAGCAGCTTCAGTTAGATTATTGCTCTTCATGGAAGAGAACATTCTTGACCAGGAAGAATTATTTCTCTCCAAATTCGTTATCCCTACGATTGAACGTGGTCGAAGTAATAGTTACCATGCCCGACGCAGACGTTTTCGCAAACGTAGAAGATGGGCTCTCTTCATGAATGATTTGACAGAGAGACAGTTCCGTCGTTATTTTCGTATGTCAAAAGATATCTTTCAAATGTTATGTCATCGTATTGAGGACATTGTTGGGGTACACGAATTCATGAGTGAAAAGCACTTGGATGAGATACTGTCGAATCCGCATTTTGACCGTTCAAACAACATATATTTTGCGCACGCACGAAGTACTGGGGGGGTGATTTGTGGTGAGGTTAAACTGGGTGCCACACTTAGAATACTTGGTGGAGGTACATATATGGACTTGGCCCTCTTGTTCGACACAAGTTTTAATCACATGCATAAAATATTCCGGCATGTGATTATGAAATGGCTCCGTCACCCATCATTTTATGACATAAATGGTGTCAAATATTGCTCTGATGAGGACAAGATGAAGGAAGTGGCGCTCCAATTTTCACGTGGATCGCAGGGGATTATTAATGGATGTATTGGGGCATTAGATGGTTGGGTAGTGAAGATAAAGAAGCCCACGAGGAAAGATGGTGTAACCAACGCAAAATCTTTCTACAGCAGAAAGGGTTACTTTGCTGTCAATGTCCAAGCGATTGTCGACAAGAAGAAACGTGTTCTATTTCGAAGTATCATGTCACGTGGAGCAGAGCATGACTCAACCGCGTTTAAAAATTCAGGTTTGTACAATTGGCTACTTTTGAACTGGAAGTCCATGGTGGATAAAGGTTATCACTTCATTGGCGACTCAGCGTACTCTCTCAAGTCATTTGTGCTGACACCATATGATAATGCTTTGAATGGAACTGCGGAAGACAACTACAACTTTTTCCACTCCTCATCACGTATATCAGTTGAGTGTGCATTTGGTGAAATTGATTTGCGGTGGGGAATTTTATGGAAAGAGCTAGAATATTCCCTGATTATGAATTGTGCCATCATCGATGTTTGCATGCGATTACACAATTTCATAGTAGAGCATAGAGATGACAACAACAACATTGACGCAATTGACAGAGAAGTCTTTGACGACGATTGCCGCCGATTTTATGCTGTTCATCCTGATATTGATGAGGGTGTAAATGGGGGCGAGGAGGATGAGCGAAGGGATGGCAATGGAAATGTACTACGCGGCGGTCGTCCGACCTCGGCTGAGAAGGAATCATCTGAATGGGGTAAGACATGGAGAAACTTGCTTCGAGATGAAATTGCACGGCAGGGATTAATTCGTCCATCCACTACTTTCTATCGTGAGAGAAACCGATTATTCGATGATTCTTAAATTTAACACACATAAAATAAGTAATGGAGACATTCATCGTTGCCATCGTCATCGTCGTTGTCGCTCATAGTTTTCATTCGTCGTCGCCATCATAATTTTTATTCATCATCGTTGCTGCCATCGCCCATCGTCGCTATCGTCACCATCATTATTTTCATTCCACGATCCATCGTTGTCGTCGTCGTCGTTTGTCGTCTCCATTGTCATCATCGATGTTCTCATAATTTTTATTCATCATCGTCACTGTCGTCACTATCATCACTTCCTGAGCTAGAACTGTCCCCTTTTTTCTCCTTGGCCTTTGTCAAATGAATTGTACGCAACTCATCTGCTTGGTCATCCAAAGTTGCCTTCATAGTCTCTAACAACATCTTTTTTCGCTTGATGTCTTTATTCAGGTGTTTAATTTTTTTCCGATTATTGTTGCTGTCTACGCTGAGGTCACGCTTTTGCTGTTTCATCGTCTTCAGCTCGTCGGTGCACTCCTGAATTAACTTCCTGCTGTTTCTTATGTCATCCATCAATTCATGGGGTTGTCTGGTTACATTAGTTGTAGATGTTGACTGTACTGCTGCAGTATGATTTTTTTCCATCCTCCGCATTATACCAATCATTTCGTCCGCTGCCGCTTTGTTTGTTTCCCTGGTAGAGCGTAGCTTATCCAATTCATTCGTCATCGTTCGTTGTTTTTGCGATGATGTGGTGCTCTTCCTACCTTGTTGTGATGTCGTTGCTGCTGGGGAAAAAATCCGACGGGGTGTGATTGCATCTCCCTCCTCCACAATTCCCTCCAAAATTCCTTCACCGGAAAAATTATCCTCTCTCTGTTCATTATCATCATTGTCAAAATTGACTCCGTCATCAATAACACATGTCCTGGGCATGGGATCTTGCTCGCAAGTCAGCTTCCAATGGAACTGTTTGTCCCACATGTGAACAACAGTGAGATAGAAATTACATGGTTGCTGAATGTATCCAACGACACATTCTGCTGGACGATGCCACCAATCAGCATAATGCTCTGGTGCTCCGGGGCCACCACCAGTTCCCATAGTATAAAAGTGCATTACACTTTGGTACTCAATCAAAATCTTGTCGAAGATTGCTCTTACTTCGGCCTCTGACCATGGCAACATAATACGATTCAGGTTGTTTGGGTTGAAAGTACAAGCGGCATCATATGTTCCAGACCCATGTCGCTCATCAATGGTTTGCCGTGTTGCATCACATGTCCATGCTGTTGGGAGGGAAATTCTTACGTCCTTGTCGGTGAATCGGTCGTGAAGCAATCGGAAGCCAGATCTGAGCAAACCTGGAGCTGCGTCAATTTGAGATCGAGTACCTGCCCGTGCCGACCCAACCATAGATGTAATACACTTTCGCATGTCGTCATCCATGAATAATATCCCAGCCACTCGTACCTTATCATCAGTAATAATGCGTTTGTTCTCTCGCTCAGGACCATATTTCTCTACGAATAAATACTCCAGCAATTGCTGTTGCGACAGAATGAAGAATTTATCGCGGATGTCGTACTTCGACATTTCCATCAAGTCAGTAAAACCAACATCCCTACCCATGTTGTGGAGGTCTGCCCTGGCGTATCCCTTCCTCATCTCACAAATTTTTCTCCCAATTGGATGAATCGCAGCAGACAAGTTTTTGGCTGAATGATTAAGCCGTGGAAAAGCATCAGGATACTGCTTCATCTTGTCCAACACGAGGCTTGCCAACTGATAGAGCTTGGGATAAAAGAATCCCTTGCTAGCAATATTGTAGTGTTTATTGCTTCGCTTCCCCTTTTCTGGTGTCCTGAATTTGGAAAATTCTTCAGGTGTCATCTTCACTCCATCATCTTGCAGTAGATCAAACCAGCGTTCACGATCGACATGATATTTGGTATCTGTGAGAATTTCCTGCAATGTGACTGGAGTCGGCGGCGGAGCGGAATCAGTTGATTCGGAAGTAGTAGTTGTCGTGAAGGCAGTGGAGGTGGCGGCGGCAGAGGCAGCGACGGTGTAGGTNAACCAGCGTTCACGATCGACATGATATTTGGTATCTGTGAGAATTTCCTGCAATGTGACTGGAGTCGGCGGCGGAGCGGAATCAGTTGATTCGGAAGTAGTAGTTGTCGTGAAGGCAGTGGAGGTGGCGGCGGCAGAGGCAGCGACGGTGTAGGTAGCGGTGGCGGAAGCGGCAACGTCGTCGATATTCATGCTAATTATTGGTTCAGATGTGGCCGAAACAGCGGTAGAAGTGGTGACGACTTCAGATATTATTATTATTTTGGGGTGTTGATGTGCTCGTGTTTCTCTATCTCCCTCGCTGTCCCCCTCCGGGAGTTTTTAGGATCCGGTGGTGCATCGAATCTCAAGAACAAAAAATCGGCACGATCTCTCGCAGTATTGTATGAGACGGACAGAAGATCGTGCGAGTGATCCTGCGCGAGATCGTGCACACAATTCTGTTGAGATTACGGGCCTCAGGGTGGCGAGGCGATATCGAGGCCTCGCCTCGATAAATATCGTCCCGTCCCGCCTCGAAAAGTAGGAACGAGACCGACCCCTACAAAATACTGAACAGGGCGAAAAAAAAATTTCGATAGACTCGATCGGGCCTTAGAGTATATTTTTTCCCAGGGATTGGCTTCTCGAATTTGAATTTTCCCTTGTCCGGGTCCGAAGAAACCGATAAGCGTAGTAATTATTAGACGATTCCTTCTCGATTCGTTTCTCTTTGAGAAAGGCGCGCATTTGAATTTATCCACGAGCACCATTGCGCTGAAGAAATCGATCACTCTGGGCGGGGTTGAACACTAACTAATATTATTGTCGGTCGGCATCTTGTAGGATTTCAAAGGAGGCCGTTCAAAACTCAACGGTTTCTCGTCTTCGATTCAATTTCTCAAGTGGGAATTGTTCCACTCCAAGGCGCCGGTTAATACTTCTTTTCTTGTTTCTCTTGGTGACAACGATGCGATACTCAGCAGTGTGTTGGCCTCTCTATTCCACCTACGATACTACACCACTTCACCTCCCATGCTGTCCATAATTCTCATAACTCCAAAAGCGTCGTCTCATTCGCACAACATCTCAAGGTCTCATAATCTTCGATTCGTCTCTCCCCCAACAAATTTTCTAACGCTTCATTACCATCCATCGACTTACCTACACCATGATGCATCGATTCGCTCACATCCTTCTTTTCTCCTTGGCCGTCTTTCAATACGGCGCCGCCGA
>JALLBB010001061.1:0-10042 GCA_036939735.1 Discostella stelligera
GGCGACAACGGTGGCGGCGGCAACAGTGGTGACGGTGACAGTGTGCGGCGACAGCAACAGCGGGTGGCGACAGCAACAGTGGTGACGATAATGACAATTGAAGACAAGGACAATAACAATAATGATCTTGGGGGAGACATATTAGGTGGATATTATTATTATTAGTCATTAATAGAGTAAAAAAATATGTAACAGAATCATACCCAGCGCTGAAACCCAAATTACTCCCCTACTTTTTGAAAGTATCAAAAATCGACACCGGGAATAGGTCGCCCATGAGAAGGAGTATCCGCGGGCGTGCTCGGCTTGTCGATCCGGCTCTAGTAGCCGGTAGGAGACCATTTTTCCGAAGTGGCCATGGTGAAGGGAAATACAGGAACCTAATTTGGCGGACGATAAAAAATGAAAAACAGCAATTTAGCGACACTGTAATGTACGGCTAAGGTAGAAAAGTTGTAAAAAATTTCGCTAAACAAGAATTTTCAATGTCACGCGTCACAATAGGTATTAAACTCGTACCTAGTAGTTAGTTACGGCGCCATGATGAATATCCTCAACAATCGCGTCCGAGGCGGCGGGAGGAGGCACAAAAAAGCCGACCATCGCATTCTTCTTTGCGATGATGATCATGACGACGACGAAGAGCGCGTCGACAATGACAAGAACAACGACATCCACCACAAGAGTCAAGGGAAAGATGACGATGATCATCGGCAATCGACGACGGCGATCGCCAAGAAGAGTCGGAAGCGAGGAGGCAAGGGAGCAACGGCGGAATCGTCCATTCCTCCTCCGCGCTTTCGACCGCGACGGTGGCGACGAGTTGTACGGACACGACGGCGACATCCTTGTTATCGAAATTGAAAACGAAGAAATCCGTCGGTCAGGACGGAAGAAGGAAGGGCGGTGGCGTAGTAACGAGAATGGATCAGGAGCAACAACCAAGAAGTAATCGTCGCTATCTATGCAGTTTTGAAGATGATTACGATGACGGCCAACAGGATCGTCGCAATATCACCGAGAGTGGCAGTGTCAGTTTTCCCAGTATCGGATACGACGACGACAACGACGAAACCGAAACACGCAATCCTTCCTTTCCATCTCAATCGCATCGCACTTATGGCCGTCCCACGACGAGAATCATCCGTACTAGCGGCAGTGCTAATAATTACCACGGTGGATTGAACTACTACAGTAATCGACATGCTGGCTTGACTCGTGTCGTATTGTCGACGAAACAAGGCCAACAGCGGCAGACTAGTACTACGTCTCCAACGACAGGCGGCGGGGGAGAGAGGAGAGCATTGCAACGAGACTTGAGAACTCGTGGCAGAATGACCTACTCCACCGACGTAATGGCATCGTCTCCCAGCGAAGAAGAAGAAGAAGAAGGAGAAGTAATGGGTGGCAGTGAAAACCTACGGCGGAACGCAGATGAGACCGAGAAACAGATCAACGACAATATATGCGTTTACCAATATGCCGAGGATGATCACAGCGTGGAGCTGGCCGCAGAAATCATTTATGCATCGGTCTCGTTGTCGACGTTGGCGGCGGAGGAGGAGGAAAAGGAGACTGATTCTACCACTGTGCGAGAGAGAAAGTTTTCCCTCTTCCACGAGGCGAGGGAGGATGACCATGAAGAACCTGGGCATGGCATGATGGGCGGGGGATGTTCCATCCTCGATCTCATTGGGATCGGAGGAAGAAAAGCAGACGCGAAAAGTGAGAAGGGGGGGGAAACATCCTCTCAACGTCGGATGCGACATCGGCAGGAACATCTCCACAATCTCGGAAAGAATGGATGGCATCGCGCACTGCCAGAGATGGTTCTCGATGATGTCCCCTCGCCTCCTCCAACGGTAGCATCCGCAGCTGGATTCGTAGCCCCCACTATCGTTACGAACAGCAATGAGACAGACGCATCTTCGTCCTTTCCTCGCTTGGATAGGCTGTCGGTTGCTCACATCCTCCAAAACAGCCAACCAACCTTGGACGAGTACAGTGCCATCCACGATGAGCACAATCGCTTACTCAAGGAAATTGAATGTCTCGAGAAAGACAGGGTACAGTTGGAGCTGTTGTTTTATGGGGCAGTGGAAGATGCCGAGGAGGAAAGAAAGTTTGTTGCGTCTACCGGGGGTGGCGGTGAGGGAAGTAGCCTTTATCGTAGTCGGGCTCACCCACCTAATAATCCGGCGAGAGTTAATGCTGAGATGGACAATCCTACGAAACTGATGGTGTATCAAACATTCCGAACCAGTTTGAATCGCATGACACGAAACTGTCAAAAGGTGGATCAGGAGATCCTGAAGTCACCAGTGCCTGTTATGTGGCTCGTGGAGGACATACTTCCTCTCATGGCAACTGAGTCTTACGACGGTGACATCAAGCAGTTCAACAATGATACTACCGTATCAACCAAGAGCCAATCGAGGAAGAGACAGATCTTCCATTCCTTTTCATCCTCTAATGCGGACGACGAACCAAGTTTTGAAGATCGGATGCGAAACTTTCGTGGTGATGGAATTGCCCTGCTCGTTGCCGATCCTCAATCCCGAACCACTCTCGTTGATAAGTGTTGTAGCCAATTCGTCCCAAAGAAGAACACGAAACAAGGCTTTGGAATTGGCTCCACATCCTTTGCATCAACTGGGATCTCCTCCTGCTATTCCTCATCTTACGCACCACCCGCGACTTGCTCGTCCTCTGTAACCAACCTATCGATTGATCCAACCTCGCTGGACATGCTTGCCTTAATGAAGCTCAAGTCGGAAGGGGATGAAGAGAACGAGACGCGAACTTTTGATGATCGCTATGATGATGATGCTGATACTAACGACGACGACATCGACGCCGACGATCCATCGGCGGCGATATTGATTGACGAGGGCGGGTCGTACCTGACACATTGTGCAATCACCGGCGGATGGGGAGGTAGTGCCCCATCTTCTGTTGCCGTGAATGATGGGAATGGGCAGCAGGACGAAACAGTGTCATCCTCCTACTTTTTCAAGTTTGACAATGGTGAAATATTCCACGGAGGAGGTATACGGAATAGTTTACCCTCGAACCTGGTTTTGAGGCTAGTGCGTGAGGGACGCGATCCTTCCACGATCAAGTATCTGTCCACTGGACCACTCTTCTCCTGGAAGGGAGGAGGAGGAATTTTAGGCGCAGGTTACAATACGAATAATCGGTGCTACTACGCCGAGTTCGACGATGGAGAATGCTGGTGGGGCACCAACAACGATGATGTCCTAGATAGGATATTCATGAATATGGATGTGCATCGAGTTGCCTTTGGAAGTAGTAGCAGTGAGAGTGATGGAGAAGCGGGAGGTTCGGGTTTAGCTACTTCACCATCCGATGTTACCGCTGGAAAATCACTGTCTTTCGTTGTGATTGGGAAGGATGGTTCAGTCAAGTGGAAGAATATACCACGGGGGTTACAAAATGCCTTGATTTTACATAAATCGAATGGCGCGGATAGTAATGTTATGAGCAGGATGAGTCGTACTACTTCTCCCATAATATCCTCGGACGAGAATGTCCACACCGCTGCTGCAGCTGCTCCCTGTGAGGTGTCCTTGGGTATGGATGGATCTTACTTTGTGCGATTTTTGGATGGCACCGTGGATTATGTGTTGCCAAATTTCGCCGCCGACATTTTTGACACGCTCGAAGGCTGTGGCAAACGCATTCGGAATGTAGCGTTGCATGTCGACACGTACGATTGTTTGATTCGCTATTCGAGTTAAAAGAGGCAATTTCGTGTACGTGTTATGTGATAACTTTCTGTGATAACTGAATTGGTTTAAAGATTGCGTTTGTCCATGATGTTATTGTCGTCGCACTTCATGATCTGGGGTCATCCGTAGATTTACTCGTGGCGCAAAGGTTCGTAGTACGATAGTAGATACTACTCGATGAAAAAATTGTGTTGCATTATCTACCTACGTACAGCAAGCTCTCTCAATGTGATGCTCAGAGAGAGATGAGAGCCTCCAACCATCATTTATTTTCTGGTCAGCTATTAGTAGATAGTAGTTGCCATCTCTATCTCCCGTAATATTGAAAGTAAAACGGGATCATGAGGTGACTAATAATATTCCAGAATGAAAATGTCAATGCTTCTTGCCAATGTAGTTGCCGCTGCTGCTGCTGCTGCTGCAGCCGCCGCCGGCTCTGCAGCGGTGGCGACGAGATCATCCACCGCAGCGGCATCGACAACAACTGCGGTTTTGACACCGGCGATCCAACGAAGGATATCAATCACGAAACAATGTCCCAGCCACAGCAGTGGTCTCGGCCGTCCTGGTAGTATTCAGTCGAGGTGGTTGTCGTCATCAACCTTGTGCGCGTTCTCATTTGTTCCAGGTCGGCAACCATCGAAGAGTGCGAGATATTTCTCAAATAATCAATATTTCAAAAGCCATGAAATTCAAAACGATAAAGAAGACAAACGAGGCCATAGCGTGCGAAGGAATCGAAATAATATCCATCGTCTTTTTCCCCAACTTCCATGGACGCCCATCCCAGAAACCATTCAACATCACAATCATCAACTTGGAATGACTCCCAATAATCAGCATTATGGCACCGAAGGATTCCGGGATGCCATTCGTGGGAGTCAAGAATTCATCCATCAGCGCGGCGGTCGCCGCGGCGGTCGTGGTGCTAGCAGTGGTAGCGGCGGTCGGCAGGAGGCTCGGGGTAACTCCAAAGGAAAGAAAACACCCCAACAACACCCCGTCGTCGTCCGACCAACGGGTGGTGATCCACAAGACCAATCATCCACACCACTACCAAAGCAGGGCATTCCATTTCCCAAACTAACCCCGGGAAGACGGAGGAACTATCGACCTCCCCATGTTGTGCAGCAATTGAAACAATCATCCCAACTACTTGGGAATTACGAGGATGACTATGACGATGATGATGAGTATGATGATGAGTATGAGGACAAGACTTCAGATTATTGCGAGGAGGAAGAAGTCGATGACGACATGCGACATTGTCTCGAAAATTTTAGAGATGGAAAGGAAAGTGCACGGTATATAAATGTGATTCAGGAGAGAAATCATGTGAAAAGATTGGTGGAACAAGAAGGTGAAGAATGGGATGAGGATGCAAAGGATGTTGTGAATGGATCATTGGATCGTTACAGTTCGGTATTGTCGCCTATTACCACTGCTTCATTGACAACGACAGCAACAACAACAACAACGGCAGCTACTACAACAACGTTTCCCTCGGGAATCGTTGATAACGACAACTACGATGAGAGTAGTAGTGGGAGTATGAATTTTCGCGATGGAAAGACTCGTATGGCAGCCACTTTCTACAAGGATGATGCTTTCAGAATTGGAGTGGACACCAATGATGATGGCAGGGTATATGGGGAAGTATCATCACTTGACGATGATAATGATGATGATGATCAAAAGAAGAAGAATAACTCATACTACTCCAAAGTACTGGAAAAAGCTGGGGGTATTGACACAGGACGAGAAAAAAATGACAGTGAAGTGATATCATTTGACTCATTCTTGTATAAGGACACTTCTGATGAGGATATGAGTACCAATGATGATGATGATGCTGATAGTGTCAATGATTATAAAGGTGGAGCACTTGATACCAGTGCCATGCATAAGCCAATCGAAAAAGCAAATGTTGAAAATGATAAAATCATCCCACGTCCTTCCTTACCTTCATCCCTATCATCCACAACTCTCCTTCCCATTGATCCTAAATCGGTGGATATCATACCCCTACAGAAGAGCAAGGCCGACTTTGAGCAAATGACACGTAGCGACATAGACAACGTCAATTTGTTCAGAGGACGGGAAGATACGGAAGCATTATTAGATTCTACTTCAGGAGGAGCAGGAGCAGTAGCAGGAGGTGGCGCACCTTTCGTCAAAATGTTCCGTGGCTCCGCTTCTTACATCGCTAATCACCGTGGTACAACCGTGGTGTGTCACATACCCGGGGAATTGTTGGAATGGGAAGGGTTTCCAGGGTTAGTAGATGACATTGCATTAACGTGGTTACTAGGAATGAAAATTGTCCTGGTGGGAGGATGCCGACATCAGATAGATTTACGATTAGATAATGACCACCACGAAGTGGTAAAAGGGGGTGGTGGTCACACGGGCAATGGAGGCGAGGAAGATCATGATGGGAAAAAGCCATTTGGAGGGGAAGTGATGATGTCTTCGATTCGAGTTACCGACGAAGAAACGTTACGTGTTGTTAAGGAGGAAGCGGGATTTGTTAGGTTTGAGATTGAACGACGATTGGCGAAGAGTCTGAGATTGCATGGAGGCCTCGTCAAGGGATCAGAATCTTTGGTTGGGAACGTTGTATCAGGAAACTTTTACAGTGCCCAGGTATGTAATAGGACTATGCGAGTATTGTTTTATTTCGTTTTACCGTTGCCCATATTGTCATCATCATCATCATCATCATCATCATCATCATCCGATCGTTCCTGTTGCATTTCATTACATTGCAGCCTTTTGGCGTAGTTGATGGTGTTGACTACTGCTGGACGGGATTTCCTCGAAAAATCGAAGTCGAGCGTATCCGACAAGTTCACGAAACGAACGATATTGTACTCCTTACTTCCCTAGGTGTGAGCCCATCAGGTGAAATCTTCAACGTGAATTCTGAATTCTTGGCGGCTACCGTAGCTGGGGCATTGAGCGCATCAAAGATAATCTACTTCAACGTCCATGGCACATCTTTCCAAAACAAACTCACCAATAAGCCAGTGCAAAATCTTCGCGTAAGTGATGCAAAGAATTTACTGGCTCATTACAAGATGCGAATACACCCAAAGGGATTTGCGCTTGTGGATTTAGACCGCGATTCCCCACAACAGTCGATGCTGCACACACCAGGATCAATGGAAACACTAATCAAAGTCGGGTACTCTATGGTCGCGTTGGAAAAGGGAGTGAAGCGAGCTCATATCCTGGCTCCGGCGAATGGTGCACTTGTGCAAGAGTTATACACCCGCGATGGATGTGGCACCTTAATTTCTCGTGATATATACGAGGGCATTCGCCGAGCAGATGTCAACGACGTGTCGGGGATATACGAACTTATTGACCCACTAGTTCGAAGTGGCACGCTTGTAGAACGCCCAAAGAGTACGTTGGAGAAGGAGATTTTGAGCTACTACGTATACACCCGCGATGAACTGATTGTCGCGACGGGTCAGTTGAAGAGGTTTGAAGGTGGTTTTGCAGAAATCGGATGTCTAGTTGTCAGTAAGGATTACAGACGTGGTGGGAGAGGTGATGCAATGCTCGGTTATCTCGAGAGATTGTCTCTGCAATCGGGGGCATCAAAAGTATTCGTTTTGAGTACCCAGACTATGGAATGGTTTGTTGAGCGAGGATTCAAAGAAGTACCTATTGAGGTAAGCGTGATAGTGTGCTGTTTGCTCATTTAGCAAGTTGGCTAACTGTTGTGGTCCCCCCCACAGAGCTTACCGCCTAGCCGACAAGCAGTGTACAATAAGAAACGGAGAAGCAAAGTGTACATGAAAGCGATTGACGGAGATCGAGATTTAGATGCAGCTGAGTTGTGGTGGTCTAATAAAGATTAGTTACATTTCCAGCAAATAAAGTAACACAGCATTCTCCGCACGGCTGAACTCTAAGCTGAACAAAATCACGGGAAATCAGCCCAGCCAATTCAAAGAATAAACTGCCTCCAAAGGCGCAGTTGCCCATTTGCATCAAACGTAAAGTATGTAAATATGCAAGCAATAACTCTACTACTCTACTTTTGTCGGTTTCTTGATCATTTCCGAGTCGACTGCACTCAGTAGTATCAAACTGCCCATGATGATCGCCGTGCCTGCGAGAGCGCATGATATACCAGGGACAGCAACTCCCATTTTATCAGTGACATATCCCATGAACAAAGGCGCTAGGATGTAGGTACCGTCACCCACGGCCCTTGGTAGCCCTAGGGCAGTGGCCGCTGATCCAGTCGGTGCCTTTTCTTGTGCCAATGCTGTTAGTGCTGGACCTTGAGCGCTAGCTCCCATACTCCACAATAAGACAAGTAAGATAAAAGCTTCCGCGCTAGAAGAGTGTTCACCAGCGATAGAGCTCATGTTTGTTGATACCGATAAACAAATTGGGATCAGAGCCAGCGATACACCACTTAACAAGCCCGCTATGATTGCTGCGTTCCGAGATCCCAGCATATCTGACAGCCACCCACCAAGAGGAGCGCCGACCAATCCAGCAAGTCCAGCTGCCGACAACAATAGACCCGCACCAGTAGGACCTCCCAAGTAGTCATTAGCTAGAATGGGTACGACCGCAATCTTACATGCATACCCGAAAGAGATGCCTGACTGCGCAGCAGCAAGTGAGCGCCAGGTGGGTGTTGTCAGAAGTTGTTTCCAGTCAGCTCTATCATTGGAACTTTGAGCATCATTCCTCAACTGAGAAGCTTTTCCTAATGAAGGGAACACATTATTCTCTGTGATTTCCTTATTCTCTTCCTTCATTTCATCATAATCAGAAGTTACCATACTCTCCGGAAGAATAGAGTAAATGGCCAATGCAATCAAAGCTGCCGCACTCACACATAAGAATGCACTTCGAGATCCATAGGCTTCGACCACAACCCCACCCAGTGGTGCTCCCAATGCAATTCCCAATGCCACACATGCCTGTTGCAGGGCCAAGCCACGTCCACGTAACGATGGTACCCGATTGGCGAAATCAGTAAGCATGCCCCGTTCACCCGCCTCGGCATATCCCCGACCAAGGCCGACACCCAATCTTGCCAAAACAAGTGTCAACAGACTATTGGAGCACGCCGTTCCTAGGTCGGCGAAGGTAATGAGCGCCATTCCACCCATCATGGCAATCTTTCTACCAGATGTGTCTGAAAATTCCCCTGCGATTTTGCTTACGAGCAGTAATGCCAGTGCTGGAGCACTGATGACCACGCCGTTAAATGAAGAACTCAATCCAATGCTCTGTCCATAGATTGGAATAGTTGGTATGACGGCCCCAACCCCAAGAAAAAGAATGAATTGAGATAGAAGGAGCAGAGAGAATGATTGCAGTAAATGTGGGGGAGTTTCTCCTGTTTCTTCCACCATGTCATTGCTAGTTATTGTTGACGGTTTCGCTATCGCCTTTGGAAACAGGGCTTCTGTTTGAGTCGTACTTCGAACCGACGAGGTAAAATCTATGGTGAAGCGCTGTTCACTTATTTCCAGCCTCGATTCATCCGTGGACTCCACCTCATCCTTCGATGATACTTGTGGTCGTATTGATGTGTTTTGTATTGGATAGAAGATTGAGAGATGATTGCTTGAAAATGTTTGCCTTTTTCCAAATTGTGGCTGTTGTCGTTGGTTGTGAGGTCGTCGTAAACATAATAATGTTTGATGTTGAAGTATAATATTTGATGCGTGGAAGCAAATGAACTCTGTTTTGAGAGCGGCGATATTACAGACGCAATTGATGGGCATACCGACAACAAAAATAATTGGAAAAACTGTACTGCAAAGGATATCAATGTCTCGAAACAAAAGATTTGACTTGCAAGAGGGCAATAGCAGTAAGTCTGCCCTCGACCTCGGACAGAACCTTTCTGTTGTGAAGCTTGAGCGAAGTCGGCGTTGTTGTGCTGACCCGAACACTGCCGGTTCTATCGATCCCGATAATTCTCGAGGGAAGGGGGAAGATAAGGCACTCATCGCAAAGTATCACAAGATAGGCGGTGGATAGGTCATGGCAAGCGGTGGCAAGTCGAGGTCGTCGAATGGAATGGAGGTGAGTGGGAATGGGATGAGTGCGTGGATCTTTTCTTAAATAGGGTAGCTCACTGGGGGCTTCGCGCCGCATACAAAAAAAGACGGGCACAGGTCCCCCGCCAGAGCGAGGCGGTGTATGAAACTGGGTGTAGTAGTCCTGTCTTCATATCTCCTTGTTGGTCAGGGACCACAACATAGGGTCCCTATCTAAGGCGGGGATTATATTCGGATAGCGGA
>JALLBB010001062.1:0-10014 GCA_036939735.1 Discostella stelligera
AGTTACACGTGGCTGCCCTACTATACCTACGTGTATCCTACTATGGGCACTGCACACACATCATTATCATATTATTTAATATGATAGATCCCTGTACTGCAGTTTAAGCATTTTTGATGGACATATCTTCAAGGATTCTAATCAGAGTTGAATTTTCTTGAGCAAGCTTTGAGCAAGAAAGTTTAACCACACAATGGCCTTTGTCATAATATCCAGGGTCGTATGGAATGGTGGATCATGATGGCATGATGATTTATTCAATGGTAGTCAGGATTTTGCTTCAAAGTCAAGATGTGCTGTCTATTTACACTGCTCTCTGGGTGTGGGAGAGGCACTTGACATTGTTTTGATATCTTCTCCATGGCAACTGAGAAATTCAGAGGAGTAACTATTTAAAGCAACTCATCTTTCCAAATCAGAAATGAGAAATTCAAGCCACATACTTAGTAACATTTGAAAATATTTTCTACAACAGAATAAGTATATTGTTTCTCATTTTAGTTTCTTATTGATGCTGTCATTGGAATTTGAGACTGGTACTGACACCAGTAGATTGTACATGCTTCTCAATTAGATTGGATCAAATCAATATTCATTATCTGCTTTACTAAATGGAATACATATCATGCTTCTTGATATTTTTTGAACAGAAAGAGGTGCCTCTTTATCATCAACTCCAACCACTAACATCATTCTTCCTTGACAACTCCTATGATAATTGACTTTTTGCCTCTTTTGATGCACAACCACCTGCATTCAAATTGCCATTTTTTTCACTTTCACCTCTTTGCTCATCATCAACCATGAGGATCATGAAGTGGAAACACATTCAAAAGAAAGAATGCAATCATTGGTTTCATTGATTTCTTCATCTTCACAAAATGATTATGTCATTAACTTGAACAAACCCATTGACTGGTAAGTTTAGCATAATGATGTCACATCGATCATCAATTCACTCTCTCTCACACATGGTCATCATTTAATACTCTCGTGATTGTTACAGGCACCAATGCAGTAAGTCAGTACACTCAACATTTGGGTGGTATTTGTCCCACTTTTTAAAACAAAATAGACTTTTATAGCTTGGGATGGGTATCGGTTTGATTTGGTTGCATAAACGTACAGGAAGATTGTAACCAGGCTGCGTGTTTCAGCATGAATGCAATGGGACCCTAACCCTAAACACGATCGAGGGTGCATTGGGCAAATAGATTGATGGGTGATAGATATTCAATTGTAGTGATTATAACTTTAGTAACCACAATACGCAGTAGTGCTGATGTTGATAACCATGAAATATGAAGGTAGAATAGCTTGAACATGAATTTATTTCATTACGGTTCGTCTCCACGCGATGCATCCTTCATCAGTGACGAATCGACTTCGATTGGGACAATGTCACCAACGACACCATCCAGTATTGTTGGCGAGCTTTCCGCACTTTTTATCTCGTCCGTTCTTGCATGTCCCGATGCATTTTCATTTCCTGTCTCGTTGCCACATGCTACTGAATTTTTCTCCTCATAGTCATCAGCGCCAACTGACATCCGATGTCCATTTCCAATGGAGCCACTCTCAGTAGATGTTGGATTAGTATTGACCGAGTCTATATTTTCTGATTCACTCTCCAACTGTTCATGTTCACTTTCTAATAGTGGATCAGATAGATTTACTGTTGAATCCCGTCTCATATCAAGCTCTTGTTCAAGTATTTTTGTTGCTGTGAAATTCCAGGGTTGAACTCCTTCGAGACTATTCAACGTCGTTGCCATAAAGCCAACCTCTTTGATCATTTGTAGCTTGCCCTCGTCTGTAGAAGGCATTGAGAATGCTTGATCAGAGTTTGCAACAGCTTGAAACAAGGATGGCACCTTGTGGTCCAGGTAGGCGAATATTCGGGAGAAGACATCACGCAAAAGCTCTGATGGCAACATCGATAGTAATACCTGATGCATTTTTTTGGTGTTGATCACAACGCTGTCCAAAAACTGGCAGCATTCAGTGGAGGACTTTAGGTCATCAGATGCCAAAGCCTTGCTCGCCCGAGCATCGAAATCGGTGTTTGCAATTCGAGGCACCAGTGAGTGTTCAACAATCCCGCCAATGATGCTCACAAGTTTATTCAAAATCTTTTCAGAATGGTCGTGATAATCGACCTTGATCTTGTCCAAGTCATAAAGCAGAGTATGCTGCTTTGCAGGTAGTTGGGCCATAAGCGCTGCTCGGATATGAGGAAGAACGACTAGAACAAGAGCAATGCATTGTGTGACAATCGCCAGGTGCTTGGCGTTAATGCTCTTCAGTCTCGCTGCACTGTGGATCGCACCTGCACCGAGTACAAGGTGAGTTGATCGGGTATTAAACAGCCGAAGCAACTCAGCTACTTTCCCAACCACATTTGTTGCTAGAGTTTGGAAATGCGCTGCACAAGCCACATCATCTATCACCATCTCAAGAAGCAGAAGACAAGACCATACTACCTTGTAACGCATGCCTTCCACCTCAGCGTCATTCATTTTTTCACGGCCGCTTCCAGACGACGGGCCTGGACTGGATATCGTTTCTGTTCCAGTTATCGCTTTTCTTGACAGGAAAGCTGCTCGACCCGAACATAAGCGTGTTAATGCTGCTTGTCTTTCGGCGGATACCTACAAGCGAAATGATATTATCATACAATCAAGAATATTGGCCATCATGTTTCATGAGATGATTGGTGAGAATCAACTATTCAATATCAGTAACTCACATTGCACTGAATCCATCTCTCACTATCCAATGCCGCAACCAACGCCGACATGTTGGCCTCGTGCTTTCGCTCCACAAAACTCTTTGCTTGCGCCATTAGAGTACTACGCAATCCATAAGCCTTCTTACCCGAAAACTTTTCCAGCTGATGAGTAAAGGCAAGGCTCGTATCCCATAACTGACGCATCCCATCGAATGATACAATCGAATGTGCTTCTCGCCGTAGACGCAGTAGCTCTGAAACCGACTTCTCCGTTAGGTCAGCTGCGGCTGCAAGTGCTGCAGCCGTGGCGGAGGGGTTGTGTTGTTGCGACGATCTCTCACTTGGAGACCCTACTTCATTCAAAGTTTCGCTCTCCACATTGCCACTGGATGCCAGGCTATCGTCCAGTATGAATCCTTCGTCGATGCAAAGCTTGTTCACAGCAAAAGCGCTCCACAGCAGCCCAAGGACTTGCTCAAACAACATACTGATACAGTCAAAGAACTGCTCAAGTGACATGCTGGCCACTCCGACCATGGTTCCTTTATTAGGAGGGGAGGTGCCATCGGCGATGGTACTAGAATTCTTTGTGGCGTCGGCAACGCACTCTGTCACAATCGCCTTAATCGTGACACTAATCAATTCACAAAGCTTCTTTTGATATGCCACTCCAGCATCCGACAGCTTTCCGCACACGCGCAACGAGTGGACGACGCTTCTTATTTTTGAACGCTTCTCTGAGGTGAGCGATAGTAGTGGTGAGGCATGGTAATCAATATTGCCATCTGTTCCCCACGATAGAAACGAGTCGACCAGTTCATTTGTTAGGTTTTGAACAACGAGCTTCTCGTATTCGTTGAGCTGCTCCCCCACCTTGGACAATGCCTTGAGTTTACCCAACGAAAACTGGCACCGTTGTGGATGAAGAGGCCGTGACGAAGAACATGAAGTCTCCCCACCATCACTATTTGACCCTTCCACTTCTGCATCGTTCGTGTGACTCGATTCTGCCTCGGGTAGATTCCCAGCAAGTAATGATCTAGCCAATCCTATGGCCTCCACCGCACCTAAATAATCCCCTACGCTCATTAAACTTGCGATACTCGCCTTACAATTGACCACATCTTCTACTGCCTCCAAAACCAGCGATATCGAACGCAAATCATTCCGTGTATTATCCATCACCGGGACAATTTCTACATTGGTCACGCACCGGTCACGTATAGAGTGCAATTCGTCACGTAATTCTCGCACCTCGTCGACAGTACCGGTGACTAATTGTTGCAACTCTGAAAATCGATTGGTCTCTCTGAAGAATCGTTCGGATTTGGAACGGACTTGGTCGAGCAATACTAGCTCAACCGCGTCCAAGTGTGACGTGAACGTTTCGGGTTTGCGTAATGTAATGACGTTCCCGTCCACCACGGGCGCGGAAGGTGGGGTGGGGGAAGCTGAGGACGTGGATGAGATGGCATTTGTTTTAGAACCTAGGGTTGTCGTGTTAAATTCGGAATCAGCCGCGGTCATCGATGTTGCCGCCGACGATGATATCACATTACTTCCATTTTTCCCTACCCTTTTGGGAACTACAACACTTCCATTTTTCTCGGCATCCATTGCCGCAACCCGTTCGGCCTCCTTCACTTTCTGATCTGCCAACGCGTGTAACTCCGCCTCTTTTTCGCGTATGCGCGCCACCTCTTCATCACTAATGACAAGCAGGTCCTCAAAGCATATTGGATCAGTCAGATCGAAGTATGGCGAGAAGAATATTTCTGGAACGGTTCGTAACACTGTGTCCATCATACTGTTTACTGTCGCGGCTGTTGGAATGGCACTGCTCTTGGAAGTGTCGGACGCTGGTTGCGATTCAACATGCAATCCATCCTTCACAAAATTCTCTTCTTCCAATCTACCTACACCTCCCGACATTTCCTTCTCCTTCTTTTGATTCTCCAACTTCTCCATTCTCAACTTTTGTCCCTTCCTCATGGCCATAAATCCTCCTCCACGATCTTCAAATCTCATCCCCAGCATTCCAGACCGTCTCAGATAATTTTCCACCGAAGATAAATCCAATGAAGTCAATTCCTCTGGCAATGCTTCTAATTGCGACGATGGGATATCATCTGGTCCAAATTCAGGGTCGTACTCTAGTAATAATAGCATCGATGACATGGTTTGATGATGTGCACCCATGAAACCATTTTGGTCGACACCACTCCCGTCATCACTACTCCCACCGCCCATTCCAATCACACTGCCAACAGAACCGGCGCCTCCCGAGGCTCCTGGCCCATCAATACCAGCCACTGTTCCCAAATACTTTCTCGAATAATGATCAAACCACGATGTGAATTCATCGACACTATTGGCCACCGAAGACAAGGTAGCATTGGCAGCAACTGAGGAGGCGTTGGCATATCCTGCCAAATCTGTCAGACCAGCTGCATGTAGGATGGATGCGGCCATCGAGTTGTCACTACTGGCGTATCGATTACCATCGCTACTTACATGATCGAGAGATATGGGCGTGCCATGACTAGACAAGCCATGATGATGATGATGATTATGGCGGGATGCGCGAAGATGATGCGATGAGGACGAAGACGAAGATGCCCCAGCGTCATGAGGATAGGAGTAATAATGTCCAGCGGTTGGATTTGTCACAACTCCCAAGAGATTAAACCAGTCCATTTGATTGTATTTGTTTTGAACTTTGGATTTGGCAGTGTGTTGATGTTGTGGTTGTGGCTTCTGTTGTTCTTGACTTTGTTCTTGTTGTTGCTGCAATGCTGTCGCTGCTGCGGATCCAACAATAATTTCAGCTGGTTTTATTTCTCCAGCTGGCAATCGGAGTTGCTGTTGTGGCTTTGAAGAGGTCGATGTAGGATTTGCCCGCTTTCGCTCCTCCGCTCGACGCTTCGCCATGGCGAGCATGTCGCTCCTGCTTCTCGATTTCAAACTCTCTAATACCGCCGTTCCGTCTACCGCCCCCCCCGAACTGAGGTCACCAGGTACGCTATTGGTTGCGCTCTCAGCAGGCAATGAAGAAGAGACAGAATTAGATGCAGTGGAAATAGCAGCAGTATCTTGATCGATGCCTTCCGCCCCAATGCCGGCATCGTTGTCGCTGGACAGGACACTTCCATTCGACGAAACGGCAAGTAGAACCGACGCGGCTTCTTCCAATGCTTTCGACCGGGCATCCATTTTGGTGTACGGCAATCTATCCCTCCATCAATACAGTCTCATTTCGACGAGTCGTATTACGCAAGGGAAGGGGGGCGCGCGGGGCGGGTGGTTTGGTCGGTGGTTCAAAAATCAAAAAGCCTTCCAACACTGAAAAAATCAACCAAAACGCCCAAAACAAAAACAAGAAAATGTCAGGATGATCACTTTTGACTTTTGGGCCTATTTTTACGTCAACTAACAATGCACAATATTTCGTTGCGTAATGGGATCTCGCTCTCTATTGGAAGAGTGTTTCATCGGAAATGAAATTCACTAGGCAAGTCTGACATGGAGACTGATACTTTCTGCCAGTGACAGGGACAACGCAGAATGTCATCAAGTCAAACCGCTGCCATCACCGCGTCGCGCCATGTGGGCATTCCTACCTCTCATAATTGAATCCGACAATGATTCAGGTAGTAAGTCTACGCGAGTGATAATCCCGACTACCTGGTTGGTGTGGTTGACCACACAGAGAAAACGAAGGCCGAGTGTGCGGAATAATCGGTAGGTTCGCTTCATGTGTGGGTGAGTAAATAGTGCATTGTTTCAGTGATCTCAGTAATGGACGCATGCAACCAATAACAATGAGACGCTACATAGACATACCTGTATCGAAGCTGTTTCATTGATGGTGTAGGGCGCAGTATTTGCATAGGGCCTCAGATCGAGCCAACAACTCCTGTCGCCAGGTCGCAACTGCACGTCATCGATTTTGGGGTAGCGAGGATACACCCTCTCAATTGTGTCCCACTGCACTAACGGAGAAAGACGCTTTGGTCCCAAAAGCTCTGCATAGTCGATGCCACCATCCGCGGTCGAGTGGTGGTGCCCATTGTTGACGTCATGCGGTTGACCAAATGCCCTACGTTGGAGGAGAGTACAAAGCATAGAACGGCTCGCAGTTCCATATAGGGTGCCCGAGGAGGCAGTATCTACGATGGGAAAATTGCCATGACCGACACTTTTCAACAAGTCATAAACAATACCAACGCGCTCTACAGGGCGAAGGCATTTGACTTCCGTTGACATGACTTGGCCAGCGACAATCTCGTGACGCTCTGCAATGGTGGGCACTTCTGGCTCCAGGAAGGGAATGTGTTTCAGGTGTATATTGATGTCGTAAATTCCCTCGTTGAAGGCATTACCGGTGAATCTTGCCGCCATGAGTGTCATCATCAGCGGTAAAACATACTGCATATTTCCTGTGGCCTCGAGAAGAATAACAGTGAGAGAAATCGTCATCCGAGCCATCCCTCCGAGTATAGCGGCGGATCCCATGAGCGCATATGTGCCGGAATCAGCAAATGTGCCCGAAGTGTGATCTAGCTTGTGCAGCAAATGCCCAAAGAGTCTGCCAAAAGCTGCCCCCGCCAAAAGGGACGGAACAAATAGTCCAGACGGGACGGCAATTCCATACACAACGCAGGCTAGAGTAATGTAAGGAATGAAGAATAGGAACAGTGCAGCACTGGAGAACGTCGAAGAATCGGTTTCGCCTGTCTCTCGAAAATGAAACAGCTGCCGAATGGCAACGTCGGCCTCGCACAGATACAAGGAAGCGACTAGAGATTCATTAGTGATGCAACACAGAAGAATTATGAGGATTTTTTTCAATCGAAACGAAAAGTCAGAGGACAAAAGTTTTAGAACGAACCTTCATTGTATTCTTTTCCAGGCACGCAATTGAACGGAACCAAGTTCGCGACGAGCTCCTTCTCTTGATTGGTCCAATCTTGCATGTCGGTGGGTAACTCCGTACACCTACCCCAAAGGAGAGGCATGACGAACGAAACTGTGGTAACCAGCATACTGATGGCCAACGCCTCCAACACCCTACGCTTCTTGGAATGGTTGACATGTTTCATTCTCCATATCGTCAAATGCTCGCTTCCCGCATTGAAACACGCACCGATCAATCCACCAAGACATCCAATCAAAATGAATAGTAACAATTCCCAAACCGAGAAGTTAGAACTACCCCCTCCGATGGATGTGAATTCTCCCAGAGAAAATAACTTTTCCACATTTGCCTGACCCCATTTACTATCTTGATTACGCACCACAAACAAAGTGCCGAGGGTGATCATGGCACAGAAGAATGCACGCCAGGTAAGATTTGTGGACCAGTAGGATGCACCTTCTTCTAATGAGAGGAGGACTCCGCCAATGGGAGCACCGAATGCCGAGGCAATGCCGGCGGCGGCACCGCAGGCAACAAAGTCTGCAATGAGGAGATGGGAAAGGAGGAAGAGAGAAAAGAAACGAGGGCAGCCAGTGCAGGTGAGAGTATCTTAACAAATGGGAATAACAAATAATATGTATCTCCGCATCATCCACAGTGCTATGCACAGTGATTTGCGATTTTCATCACCACATCTCTAGAAACCCCTGCTAGCATGATGTACTCACCCCTCTTCTCGCGGTCATTCCTAAAATCCGAAAACTTGGAAAAGGATGTATCCACACCCCAAAACTTGGTCCGTCCCTGACTAATGACCGCGGCCACCACCCCTCCACTATGTACCATGGGACCCTCCTTCCCCACGGGCAACCCGGCCGCGACACTGAAGGTAACACCCATCACTCGACAAACCAATGTCTTGAAGTCGACAATGCGCGGGACGTCGATCCCATTCAAGTAACATTTGATATCGGGTATGCCGGAACCACCACTGACGGGTTCAATGTAAACAAAGATTGTGGCGCATAGAACGAAGAGAGTTTGATAAAAAAGGAAGGTAAGGTATGGGGATTTGCCAAAGTTGAACCAATGCTTTGAGAGATGGTCATTGACGTCGTCCATGGTGTCGCCAGAGAAGAGGTATTGCTCCTCGGAATCGGGAATGCCATCTTGATCCGCATCCAAGTATCCGTCGGCGGTGTAATACCCAGAAGAAGAAGTAGAGGACGAGGAGGAGGATGGCGATGCCGACGCAGAAAGCCGATGATACTCCATCAAATCATAGACGTGATCATACTTGGTCTGCATGAGATTTTTGGTGGCAATGTTACAAGTAACGGCAATAATGGCTTGCGTGACTCCCACCACAAGCGTGAGCATCCATCGCTTCAGGGCGCGCAATTTCCCAGTCGTCCACCACTGTCCTCGATTGGCAAAATGTTGTTGGGCCACGTAGGCTCGCCATACCTCGGATTCGTCCGGTTCGTAATTGTGCGATTGATATTTCGAACTGGCCGTGTGGCGGCGCCGTTGTCGCAGGCCGGTGCTTTCGTCTTCGTGGTGAAAGCTGCTGCTGCTGGTGCTGCTGCATTCGCTTTCGGCCATTCGACTGCTGCCGCGACTGCCACCACCACCATATCCATCCCCTCGCACCGTGGTGACCAGTTCGCTCGCACCGGAATTGTAGTACTCTCGCGCTTCGGAATTCAAGTCGCCGCCTTCCTGGTCGTCTTCGTCGTCGTCGTCCAAGTGAAAATGATCGTCGTCGTCATCGCCGCCATTGCCCATCATGCCATTGGTGCCATCATTATTTAGGCTAGCATGACTGCCTTGCAATCTGCGAAAGAAATCACCAGAGTAGGTATCATCGTCGTCATCTTCCAGAGGAGGGTGCTGCTGCGCGAGTCGGCTGTCATTGCTGTTGCCATTGACGAAGGGATGAACTTGTCGCGGCGGTGCGGCGGCATCACCGCCCGATGTCGGGAACTGATTCATTTCCATCAATGAGCTGTGCGGAGCTGCGCTGAGCGGAGCTGACGATATCACTCGTAGTAGCTACTACTTTCCGAAAGATGTCTTGGTCGGTCCTCGGCTGCCCGCCCGTCCGGAATTCAGAAAAAAATCTTCGAGAGAGAGGAGTACCATAGTACGTAGTACGTAGAGGACCGCGATTCTGTGCGTGCGACTGAACGCATGAAAATTTGCTAGTTTAGCGATACTTTCTACGATACGAGATGTACCTAGCTTGATTGCAAATTATTGTCCACTCTCTAGTGGTTACCCTTTGGCGCGATAGAACGATAGCTATAGCTCGGGGGTCTACACAATCCTACGTAGAATCCTGGTATGATCAAAAAACTCGCTA
>JALLBB010001063.1:0-10030 GCA_036939735.1 Discostella stelligera
AAGTCGGGTGGAAGTGGTCGGACCAGTTTTCTAAGATCTGTCCCGACTCGTAGTACTGCCACCTGCCGGGGCCAGCACACTTCAAAATGGATCGATTTTTTGTTCGGACCGATTTCAATAAAATAGGTATTTATTCGGTTCGATGTTCCCCCGCCGCCCGCGTCACGATCAAAGGACTTGTTGATCACCATGATGAACAACGAAGCCTTTCGTGCACTAGTAGCGGCCAACAATAATCACATCAACAACAACAACAATCGCAACCACGACGACCGACGACGACGCAATGCCAACAATGGCTCTGAAAAATCATCTACAAAAGAAATAGCTCGCGAGGCAGTCGAACATGAATTCCAAAACAAACATCGTCGTCATCGTCGAGGACACCATGGGGGGGGCGGCGGTGCAAAAAGGAGAGGAGGATTCCACGGTCGTCAGGATGATGATGATGATCGTGCTGCTGCTGCTGCAGCTAGGAGCGATGATGGCGGCAGTTCCTCCAACGATGATGACGTTGGTCGAAATTCATGGAAAAAACAGAAGCAGCAGCCGCAGCTTTCGAGCAACGACAACGAGCCAAATTGGAAAAAACGACGTCGTCAAGAAAAGACATTGCAAGATGATGGTAGTGACGGCATTGGCAGTGCTCGTGGGTCAGTGGAGTACAGAGATCGAGCGAAGGAACGTCGAATGGGGAATAATCTAGACTATGATGCCACACTTGACACTTTAGCAACTGATCCATTGTCGTCGTTGCTAATTGGTGGACAAGGCGGAGTAGGAAAATCAGATGAGGAAAGGAAAAATCATCGAAGAAAACAGGAGGAATTATCCAAATATCTTGGCGGGGACTTGGATCACACACATTTAGTGAAAGGCTTGGATAAGGCATTGGCTGAAAAAGTGCGAAGGGAGGAGATGACAATCGTGCGAGAGGCTAACGATGACGAGGATTTGGACGCAGTCTTGGAAAATGCACAAGTCAATAACCAACAGCCATCATCTCACCTCCAAGAAGGAAGAAGAGTCGATTGGAAGTCGATACAACCAAAAACTGAATTGGGAAAATCGATGCTGACCTATCTGTTACAGAAACAGATTTCAGATTCTACTGTGCCGTCACCATCATCGTCATCAACAGTACTGGCCTCGATGATTCCAGCACCGCCACTGCCAACAACTTCGTCAGCGAGAAATCTACCCGCAGTGCAAAAATCTATTCATCGTTCCTTGCTCACATTCTCTCTCAACTCGGATGTACGTCAGCGAGAGAAGGCATGGGAGGTACCGCGTATGAGTATGAAAGCAGCTGGTGCAGTAATAAAAAGAAATAACGAGGGCGAGATGAGGATGGCTCCTTTGAACAATCAAATGATTGCTGCCATTTCTAAGAAATTGGATGGCAGGCGCGGTGGAACATCTTCTTCTCGCTCCCACAACAAGACAAAAAAATATGGCTCATCATCGTCTCATGCCGAGATGAACGAGCACGAGAAAAATGTGAGGAAGGAAAGTGCCGGCGCAAAAACAGTTGGTACTACAACAACCAGTGCACGCCTGATGAAGAATCACGCCGAGGACGATGACGGTGATGATGATAGCGACGATGACATTTTTGCCAATGTTGGAAACTACTTGCCTCCGCAGAGAGTTTCCACTCTGACAGCCATCATCTCTTCTGTTCTCCCTTCTCTAGCCAATGACAACACGTGTAATTCCACCCAAGAAGGCGATACAAAGAATGAGACGAAGAAGCGATCCATATTTGACAACTTGATTCCCAATGCGAACTCATCAACTAATGTGCAAACGCATGATACCACCAAGCACGTGCAAATCATGGTAGCGCATCCCCAACAAGGTAGACATCAGTCGCATCATCTGACTGAAAACTGCAATGTCATTGATCGAGACATCTTTGGAGGAGGCGAGTCATTGTCATCCCAATTACCTTATCAAAGACGAAGAGGGCCACAGGTGGCAGCTATGGATGGAGTCTCCATGGCCGCTTATCGCGGTGGGTATGGTGAGGATTTGGATGTCGATTTTGGTGGTCATGATGATGATCATGATCATGATGAGGATGGAGGTAAGAAAAGTGAGAAACAGCGAAGAGGTAGAACAGGTGGCATGGGAGACAATGCAGCTGATATTGATTGATGACAGCAAGAGTTTAGAAAAAAAGGCAAGAGAGAGGGACGCATTGGTGAGTGTCTTGCTCCAGGAAAATGATCGAATGAGGATAGGTTTGGACGACTGAGATTTCAAGCACAGTACTTCAGCATCTATTTTGCATCACCGATGCGTTCTTCCAATTCACTACTTTGACGTCGTTGTTTATTCTCAAGAAGGTATGACTGGCGGTCCGGTTGTTGCGCATAAACAACTACCTGTCGTTGTTGCAACATTTACCTCCAGCCCTGAAAGCCACACACTTTGTAATCCACACACCGGTTTATACTCTCTGGTACATAAGGATTGTGATGGCTTGCAGGTTTGACCTTTTGAGCAATTTGTGCAACATGTGCCCTCATTTGGAGATTTCTTGAAGCTGAGGGGTAGCAGCAGGTGTTATGTCAGTGTTATCCTAAGTGACAATCAAGGAAACCGTGAACAATGGGTGACGGATGAGTACATATTTCATGAAGTATCTGCCAGGATATGGTAGGTGGAGGCTGGTGCTGGACTCAATTTTCCTTCTCTCGTTTTGGTCTTGGCTGCTCGACACTCGACAGTGCCTCCATCCACCCAAACTTCAAACTTCCATTTTTTTCTCTTCTCTTCTCACTTCTTTCTCTCTGAGAGAGAGAATACATCTTCTCTCTAGAGAGAGAGTCTGCTACGCGTCACATCCGTCTTGGCGGGGAATCTCGCGGCAATTCCTTAAATCGATCATAGTGAATGATTTTGAATTGCAAATTGCAGGCTGCCAACAGCATCCAAAGCATTTCGAGAGGAAAAGTCGTACAAGGTGAAGAATTCAAACGTCATTCATTGTAACCAAGAGGATTTATAAGGGCACAAAAAGATGATCGATGAAGGCGATGATAATGGGTAGAAAAATAGCGAAACATGATGAACATTTGAGAAAGGGTGATAAGGAGAGGCGGAATTGGGATTGGCAACAGCCTGTGTTTGAGAGACTCTTCTTACTTTTAATACACATCTCCTTATTTACCCTTCTTCATTTGGCAGTACATATCGGTAATCGATCTACCCTGTCTAATCGCGGTGCTGCAAATGAATGACATCGACAGACAAAAACATATCCATTTATCATACCCAACAACTTCCAGTCGTTACAACATTTATTCCGGCCCTGAAAGCAGAGCACTCATTGGAGTACGTATTTCCATCACATCCACACACAGGATTGTATTCTTCAGTACATATCTCGTATTCTGCAGACGGAGTGCAAGTTTGACCGTTTGAGCACGATGTACTGCACGTAGCTTTGGCTTTCACCCGTTCTCCTTTCTTATTGCGATCATCACCTCGTAGTTTACCAGCAGAAGGAGATAATGCAAGCGAAGTGACATTGTTAGACACCGCAATAGTGATGGTTGCCATGATTAATGAAAGTAAAATGTTCATGATGCTCCTTGGAATGCAATCATAGAATTCGTGATTTGTGATTTGGTTGTTGTTGTCGGTGGTGGTAGTGTCTTCGCTGCCTTGTTCTCTTTCTCTCTGGAGATTCGTTGTCTCACCTCTCCTTTTTGGTCTTGGATCTGTTACAGCTAGTTTCGGACCCTATCGTCGGTCCTACATACCATACTCACAACTTAATAAATTACACACTATTGGTGCAGACCGAGTCTTATTGAGATGCCGCACATAGTGGAGCATCACCGCCGGAGCAGTAAAGGGTGACCAGTCCCTGCCCTACAATTAATCCGGTTTTCGGAGTCTCTTATTTGAACCGTTGCCAATATCATGCGAGTCGAATCGGTGACGTTTATTCCGCCATGCACCAAAATCGAGGTCGAGATCCTCCCGTAAGTCGCGTTCAAGTTGTTTTATCCGCCGTTGAAATAAATGGAGATTGCGTCGTTGCGCAGAGGTTTGCTCTGGTTGTCCCACTCCTTGTCGACGATGGAGGTTAAGACGTCGATGTGAGTAAGGACACCTTCTCCCTGCTTTGAGAGCAGCTTTCATTGCAGCAATCCAGTATTCTTGTCGAGCCAAGGACTGTGTATCCAGGTTAATTACCTCGACTTCGAGTAAAAACCGGCTCTCCGGTGGTACGTCTTCAGGCTTACATGCCGCTAGCGTGGCGATTTCCTTTAGAACCTCCGCTTGGTGTGTCAACCGTAAATGACCCCTTGCTTTATTGTGTAGAGAAAAATTTCTATACATCCACTGTCCGTGCGAAATATTAAGAAGTTTGGTAATGAAGGCCTTAGCCCAGTCAGTCCCATTCATCCTACTGTTGATGGAAGCACAGTAACCTTGTTGAAAGTGTCTAAGCGAGGTTGGAATTCGACCGTGTAACAGGTTTACCCACCCAATCTCATCGATATCTTCGGCGATGTTTCGTATTGCAGTCGACATTTGACCCAGGGAACACATCGTTCTCTCGCCTCTGAATTGTAGGAATTTGATTAACCAGTATCGAAGCTCTGCATCTGTCCTCTCGTTCTTTGCCATCCAGTCTTCCAAGTCTGTGACATCTTCGTGAAAAAGAAGTGAACGTCCCTCATCCAGACACTGGTTGAGATGTGTACTTCGCTCGGGGCCAATGAGACAGTTTGGGCACCTGTCATCACTTAATCCCTGATAGCGAGCTATGTTGCGGCGTGTGGCGCAAATACCTACTGTTTGTTTCGCTAACCATACCCGATACGTCATCGGTTTAGACATAAGAACCGTGTCCAAAGTTTTCCAGTCCACTGCATCAAATCGGCGCCCATTCCAGCCCAGCCCTCCCTTGTTATAGTTATTTTTCATACAGATTGGGCGCGTGAAGAACCGACTTGCTGCATTCAATCCTAGCTCGAAACGAAGGGCTGTAGCTGTGTCGGATGTTTGCTTGTTTCCAGATATAAACACTGCTGCCTGTTCTCGTGGGAGCAATTGTTGCCTGTTCCGACGAGTCGTGGGCTGAGAGATATAGTCTTGAACCGCTTGCTTGGCCAGGAGATCGCAGTGTACATTCAACTGTTGGGTCACTGTCAGTTGGTCCCAGTTGAGGTGATCGTCTTGATGTGCTTTCACATGCATGTAATGAACTTCGAAGTGATGAGAGGCTTTGATATGCCGGAGATTGCGGATGAGGTCGGCATGTTTTGTTTTGGGGCGTACACGTTTCCGTCTGGTAGCCGCTTGGTGGAGGGCACCCTTGTTGTCACAATGAATGCTGCCCGTTGCCTTGTGAACTGCATAGAAATCTAGAACAAATGCCACGAGGTGGTGGATTGCTGTTAGGCCCAGTAGTTCTCCTCTATAGGAGCTAGCTGACGTGGAAATTTCATAGAAAGATCCATAAACCATTCTCCGGCTATTTGTACTAACCAATACCCATCCCGCTCCGCTGACGTGTGGGGCTAAGGTCCTGTTGAAGGACCCATCCGTTACCATCAATGCGGAGCCATCGTATAGCGCTGTTGCAATCCATGACATGTCGTCATGTCGTCCTTCCACATATTCCCAGATCCACTCTCCTCCTTGTTTTGCAACGAAGTCCCAGAAAGAACCAGATAACGGAAAGGAGGAAGATGTGAGAGGAGGTCCAGTATTAATGAGATGTGCCGTAGCGTCAACCTGGATTACTGAAGCTGGTACTCCTAGTGTCGCTCTACTCTCCCACGTTCTAACCGGTGTAAATTGCCTACTTCCACGGGTGGCGCGACCTGTTTGTATCCGGTTATATTCAACCCATGATGCTTGTTCCCTCTCCCATAGCGTATCCTCCCTGTTATCGTAGTACCAGTGCCATTGTTGGTGTGTCAGCTCCACCCAATCTCCTAACATCACAGGAATTGCGCCGTTGGGAAGGCACCAGCTGGTCCAAAACTCGTCCCACAGTTTCCAGTCCTTCACTGAGGGGTTCTCTCGGGGAAATTTGAATTTGCTTTCTCTTCCTATCCGCGATTGAAGAGCAAATTGTTCAAGTCGTCGTCCATCTGCCGTAGTTATATCAGAGAGGAAGATTGCTCGCAGTGCAAGTCGACACCTGCTGAGTCGTCTCAATTCCATCCCCGTATAACCTTCTGTGATGAACAAATCTACTAGAGTTGTATCATTAACCCGAGGCAGATTATATGTCTTGTAGTTGAGATAGAAGGAGAAATTGTAGCGGTTCAGACGTTCCCAAATAGCTACGATCCAGCATGGAGTGGCAAGGATGCCTCTTTCTTTATAGCTCTCCTGGAGGGGGTTCCCAAGGCAACCTAGTTCTAATTGCAGTGCTTCTAACGATGCCTGGCATTTGAGTCCAATTGTGCTCGGTGCTCCGTAATGCTGGAGGAGCATGTTAATCCAACCGATGAATTGTTCAACCGCTACATTTCGGAGACCAACACCCCCAAATGCGTGAGGGAGGGATCGCCATTCTCGCTTAATTGATCGGTTGACGCCAAGTAAGGGGAGTGCCTCGTAATCAAGCTTGTCAGTAATCTTATCCACCATATGTGTTGGAGTGGTCAGCGTTGCTAAACCGTAGTTCATACCTGGCCACAGTTTGAACAGATAGGACGTCCAATTAAATGAGGTGGGCAGATGTCCATTTTTTGATCTGTCTATCCATGTGCGATATTTCTTCAGTACAATCTCTTCGAGATGTGTTTTGTCGTTTCCTGCTGGGTTTGACCAAATTCCAAGCATTTTCTTGGACGTTCGCACATTTTGTTGATCGATTGGATGCCTGCTCCCATCGGGCAGAGGAATAGTCAGTGTCCACTCCACTTGAGGTGCATAATTCCATTCCCCATCGACACAAATGTAATCCACTAACCACCAGTAGCATTTCTCTGGATTGAGCGAACCCCCCGTGCTGATAAGTAGCTGTGCCCACGTATCGACCGAGTTCTGTGCATCTTCTTTTACATCCTCTGCTGACTGATAATGAGGTTTCATCACCGTGAGATCTGTATCATCTACGTACATCTCGCCCAGAAACTGTATCAAAGCTAAACTCATCGGTGACAAGATGCTAGAGCCAAATCCTTGCCGCTTGTAACAATGCATCAGTATTGAGCTGATGATTAACCAGCATGCTGGTGCCGCTCCGTTTCCTTGGCAAAGGCCCTGCAATGGGTTTTGGTTCGAACGACCTCCCATAAAGGATAGGGAATCACCCCACGCAGTTCTTTGGTAAAATTTCATGGTTTGTATTGGATGTAGTAATGTGGTGACCAATCCCGAAACTCCCACGAGCGTTAGTAGAGCGAGAGACATTATAATGTGGTTGATTCTGTCATAACATTTATCTGCATCGACTGACACATTTGCAAAGGGTATGCGTAGTTGACGGGATATATCCATGGTCAGCCGGCTGTCCAAACGAGCATCTTCTGCTGTGCTTTCGCGTTGGCTATACTGGTCCTCAGGTATGTATCCTTCTTCGTAGAGTCTGTTTATTGCCAAGTATCCAAAGACCCATTTGTTGAAGAAGTTGTAGTCTGCTTCCATTAATAGGATTGCTCGAAGCTTGTTAATGAGCGCAACGCCAGCCACCTTTTCAAGCATTACTTGGAGGCCGCAGCACCAGCGTGGCGGGGGGCAGCCATACGATCCGATCACTGATATCTTATCCGCCAGAAATGATGTTATTATGTCCGAACGCATTGCGGCTTTGTATATACCAAAATGCAGACCAGATATTGAAGAGGATGTATTTTCATTCACTCGTTTCCAAAAATGTCGGTAATCTTCGTTAGTAATCGAAAAGGCTCGGAAGCGTTCCTGGCTGTCTGATTTCCATAGTCGTTGCATCTCCTCTAAGACTATCTTGGTGTGCCCGTCAATGTCTGGAGGGATAGGAATGGTTCCTCTCATCAGGTTCATAGCATATTCCGTGTTGGCTAAGAACCCCGCAGTTGTCGCCAATGATGATGTCATAGCAGGAGCACTTTCCGCTAACTCAAATCTACGCTCTGTCACAGTCTGTATTTCATCGCACATGTCCTCACGGTCTGTGATATTCACAATTCCCTCCGGTGTCTCCCGTTGCACAAAAGTAATAGCTCCTAATTGAGGGTCGTTAGTGGTCCGTCTGATTGATCTCCACATGTTACGCTGCTCCTCGCGTTCTATTATCCGGAGAATCTCCTTGTACTTTTCCTTACAGTTGAGATCTTCTGCCCGTAGGAGACAATTACGCAAGTGTACTTTCCTTAACCCGACAGATTGGAGTTCGAGCTGCCGTATCTGCTGAGTGCAATGTGCAATGCCCTCTACGCACTGGTCATGAGATAGATTTGTCGTTTCTAGGCCAGCTCTCCTTGCTCTCCTTCTAGCGTTACCGATGTTACGGCATTTTCCTGTAGCCACACGGTCCAACGCTTGGTAGGCCCACTTGCGATGAAGCCAATAAGCCACTGGAGCGCTGAAAGGTAAGGGACTCTTCGTTATTTTTCGGCATCTCCGCTCGCCCGCCACAAAGATTTGAGTCATCTGGAAATCAATACTGTTCATCATCTCAAGCCCCTCTTTGTCGTCAGCGTTCCGGTGTAGAATGAGGGATGCAGCACTAAGTTTTGCGTGAAGTTTGTGGCGTTCTAACTCCTTTTCTACAAATCCTACAAATCGGTCAACACTCTTCTTGTTCGAACACATTAATCGCCTCGCTGTTGGTCGTACAATCTTGTGCCCGTCGGTGCCAATCAGAGACCGAGCAGTAATATCTACTATTGCCGATCTATGGTCCCCCACACTCTCATGGAAGGAGAGTTGTTTCGTAGCAGTGATTTCTAAGTCAGGAGAGTGGTAGATNGATAACTCCCTTAACATCAGCCCATAATTGATGAACAATCTCTTTTGCAGGATTGACATCCACTGGCCCACATTGTTCTTCCCTCGCTTGAGCCGCTGACAAACTATTCATAAAACTGGGCAGTGTTGCCTGGTAACCAGATAGGCCAGCATTCTTCCTAGATATTTCCAAGCCACTAGCAAAGATACACTCCAACTTAATCGAAGCCTTTTGTACGATGCAAATAAGTTGCTTGATGTTAAATTCCCTAAGCTGCATCCGCCACATGCCATATGTGTGCTCATTGCACTCAGACGTGGTGCAACATGGCTGTACAACATCTCTTCTGGCAACAAGGAACATGACTCCAAATGTCTCTATTAGCAAGTTGAGTTTGTTTGCAAGCATTGTACTAAACTGAAAGGATGAGGACCACAAAAATGTTATAAAACAATATAATGCTCAATCTCTCCAACGCAGGCCATTTGCATTCACAGCATAAGCACGTAATCGTAGAAACACAAGAGAAACCACAGTCACTGCGTGATTACCAGTATCATATTTCACTCCATCTGTCTCTGTGAAGGATTGAAGGGCCTGAATCGTTTTCACAGATGCCAAAGATAACACTACAGCATCAGATGCAAAGTCATCTATCCTCCACAATTTCTGGTTAATGCCAGCCAGTTTCAAGTACCATGGGTCGAACACATAACCTCCAAGCACAGCACATGATGAACCACCAATCAGTTGATATCTTGCATTCTTCACATAATGATTTGTGTCAGGAAGAGACACATAGCTAAGTAGTCCAGATAAAAATCCCAACATAGCATGAAGGTTCCTTTGGACTTCAGATGACACCGCATCTGTCGTAGTGTTCAAAACCATTTCATCTCCATCCTCTTTGCATGCAGTAACACATGCTTCCATGACAGTTGTTCAAAAGTCATTGTTCTCATTTATTGTCTGAGGACGACCAACCAGGGTAAAATATGGTGGTACACATGCCTGAAACTATCGTTCGGGTGGGGCGCACAAAAAAACAATAGTTTAACTCTTTTTTTTGACTTTGATCAACTATTACTTCTCTCCCTGATGAGCTATTAACACCAT
>JALLBB010001064.1:0-11067 GCA_036939735.1 Discostella stelligera
ACAGACAGACAGACAGACAGACAGACAGACAGACAGACAGACAGACAGACACATCATCTATAATATTTCACCTATGACAAGCCTGGTGGGGCTGCACCACGCAGGTGGCCGGCCAGATCAAAGATTGGTACATACGTAGCTCCAGATCAATTGAACTTTAGGTACTTGACCCTTTGTTGGTCTGTCCCACTCCTCTCTGACCCAGCTCGCTGACCGTAGACACCATAAATTAAAGTCTCCGTCTCTTCTCTCTCTCTTCACCAATATGTTATTATTTGATAGTGTTTTTGCATTAGGGTTCCTTCGCGGATGAAATAAAACATAACATTATGGATTTCCACGACATTTAACATGCTGATCCTGATCGCTAAAAATATTATGACTCAAGCATCGTGTGATACAGAGGATAGATGCCAACACTGATTAATATTATAATAGGAGAGTTGGTGTTTAAAGGTTATTTAAGGGTAACAACATGCATTTTTGATCCAAATCAGATTTTGGAATACTTTCCCATAATACATACTTCCACACAATAGATACCTCCTATGAAGACAGAGCGAGATTCACTTCCATGTTCTTTGATATTCATTTGGTCCAAATGAAGAGAATTCCTTCTCAAAACTTTTTCCATCACACATACATAGCTGTATGAAATTGTTCTGATGATACAGGCCCACTAACAAAGATAAACTCTTCTGGATTGGCACCTCAAAAGCTTGTACTCAAGATTGGCACATGCATCATATTGATGCGAAATACGAGCATTCAAGAAGGAAACATGTTACATCATCATTAGCCTTTCAAAGCATTTAATTCATGCCAGAAAGACTCCAACCAACTGATGATCTACTTATCCCAAGAATACCAATGATATCAAAAGAATCAGACTACCCTGTCCTGTTCAAGCGTTTACAGTTCCCAGTACTAGTATCTTACTACTTGACAATTAATAGAGCACAAGGACAATCTCTGAAACGAGCTGGTNNNNATAGAGCACAAGGACAATCTCTGAAACAAGCTGGTTTGTATCTACCAAAGAATGTATTCACCCATGGTCATTTATATGTTGGGCTTTCAAGATGCGGTGACCCTGATCATGTTTTTATATGCTCAAATCAAGAAGAATTCAATCATATTAGTCACCTCCTTGATCCTTCAAAAAAGTACACAAAGAATGTAGTGTACAAAGAAATATTTAAGCATACTTCTAAACCATGTTGACATTCTCACATTTTAGGGGGGTTATATTCTTCAGGGGGGTCTGGGGGGGACCTCCCTGAAATAAATAGTGTTATGCCACGCAGTGCTAGAGCCGACGTAGTCGGCTAGTAATAGTAATGGTTGTGTTGCGGTTGTGTGAGATGATGATGTGGTAGTGATCGTATCTTGATGAAATTCTGACGTCAGGTCCGTTAAGATCTCAACGTCACTGATTCAATGTTCTCTCACAGTACAATTCTACATACTGTAATTCTGTCGACGTCATCAAGTTGACGTCATCATTACGTATCTGCTGACACACTAGATTGTCATCACAAAGGAATGGCACGTCGTCCAGTAAAATTGGTCATAAAAAGTTTTGGTTTAATTTTTTTTTCGAAACACTGTGAATATGAAGATCTCCATCGCACTTCTTGCCCTAACGGCCACCGAGGCCTTCCAAGTTGGGAAACCAACCAACCGTGTCTCCACTAGCATCAACATCGTAGTTGATGACAAAATGACGAAAACCAAGGAAGGAAAGATGACTAAGGAGGACGTAGAGTTCGACAAGCTCGTTAAGACGAACTTCCCCGGCGCTATCTCGAATAAGGAACTTGCTGAGAGAGTACGTGAGGTGTTGGATGGAAAAGGATTTACTCCTCAGAATACTTTGCTTGCCACTTCCGTTTGTGCCGATGAACTTGCGAGAGAACTCGAAGACGAGTTTGTCGCCATTTACGGAACAAACTTTAACCTTGGAGGTCTCGCTGGTTTCCCCTTTGCTGGCAACACGGGCTGGGGTGCAATGTCTGCCCATGTCCCCGACAATGGTTACTGCCTCACCATTCACGGCCCGCATGTTGGAATTACCAAGGATGGACTTATTGGTAAAGTCGAACGTTCCGGGATCGCTCTTGTCGACAGTTGCTGCGGCTCTGCCATCGCTGCCTCCAACTACCTGAAGGGCATTACCGAAGGCACTGCTACCATCAACCCTAGAATCCAAAGCTTTTCTGATTTCCAACAGGGCGCTGTGCAGGAACTTATCTTGCCATTTGGCAAACGTCTCGCCAAGGCTGAGGACCGCATGAAGGAGCTTCCATACGCGCTTTATGACTCCCAGGAAGTGCTTGTAAATGACATCGTCAACACCGGCAAGGCCAGTATCAAGAAGGGATTAGCTGTACTCGGTGGAATCCAAATCAACACTTCTCCTGACACGTTTGACTACTTTCATCCACTGCGTTTCGACTACTATGACGAGAAAGGGGATTTGGTCGAGAACATGCTACCGTACTTGAAGTAGAAAGGGAGCTTTGTGTGTAATAGGTAGAGATAAATATTTCGTCATCAGGTGATAGAATAAGACGTCTTTGCCATCAGCATACGAAGTGCATAGGTCGTTGTAATATCATAGCGCTAGCTAGATGTGGATCCTCATAAAGTTTTCTATCACAAGGACCGACTGATAATTGCTTCTTTTACATCTTGACGTTAGTTTCTATCATATCTCCATCGAGAATGGCACCGAATGCACCAACATCTTAAAACCTTTTTGTGCCCAACTGTGGATCCTTGTTAACTCACCAGTTACAACGACCAACTGATAATAGTATCTGTTACATCTTCGTCGTTAATTTCGGCCAAACCTCCACCAATAATGGCACCGAATGCACCAGCATCTTTCAATGCCTGTATGTACCCAACCCTGTCCGCATCTATAGCTCTCACGATGCCTACTCGGCCTTCAATCAAAACTGGGATTTCCTTGCCATGCTTCTCTCGGAATGCCGCCATCGCATCACTCTGCAGTAAGGCCAGAGCTTGTCCTCCACTTATATCAAAGTCAAAGGTCTCCAAATAGCGATTAGAGATTACAAGCGCGGAGATGCTACCACTGTCGAGTTCTGAAAGCATACCAATCTGTACCTCGGAAGTAACACTAGCAACTACTTGGAGCTGAATGGACTTCGCGATTTTGGTCAGGTATAACAAATCTTTGCTCTCAAGCGCGGCCACCACCAATGTGACAGCATCAGCACCAGCCAATCTGAATTTATACAACTGGTATGGATACAGGAGAAGATCTGAGGCGAGAACGGGAGGTGGTACGACTCCATCGCTATTGCTCAAATCGAAAGAAACGGCAGCAGAGCTTGATGCCTCCCGTGCAATCCTGATATCATCCATAGAACCACCGAATAATACCCCGTCACTATTAACAGATATTGCCGGCGCACCCGCCAACGTGAGTTGTTTCACCAGATTGACTACATCATATCGCTTTCGCAAGCTTCCAGACGCCGGTTCCATTCGTTTGCATTCCTAGAAAGGAAATGAAATGTTTGTAAGGGACATCCATAATTTGATACAAAATGTATCGCACTTATCAAACTCACTGGGATAATTACAAAGTTTCCGTCTGCGCCCGCTCTTTTCACTTGACCGATCCAATCCCTTGGCTTTGGCATCGTCGGATCAATCATTGCTGCCTTCGCTTGAGACATGACCTGAGCTAATGGATAACGTTCTCGCATTCGGTCGACTTGCGTCTCCTTCTCCCACATGTAGCCCTCAAGCGCGGACGTTGGTTTGGCGGTCCTCTCGGCTACGCTCCACTCAACCGTTGATACTGACAACGATCGGCCCGAATGAATCTCACGTCGTCGAACGATTAGCTCACCGTTCTCTGCACGCGGGGCGCCACCGCCTGAGTCGCTATTGTTGATACTGAAAGTGAATGATCGTCTTTCGTCCTCGGCATTGCGTTGCTGATCAAGATTGTCGACTTCTTCTTTTTTAATCGACGAGATACTATTCAAAGCATCCAACTCAGCCTGTACCGGAGAGTAGAATGGACGTCTCGACTTGCTCCGAAATATAACATACTGCGAAGAGCTTCCATGTAGCATATCATTGTCGGGTGCAATGCCACCGGCAATTGTGGCAACTGTACCATCCAATTTTCCGAGGACTCCATTCGAAACGAATCCAGCAATACTGGCAACTCCGGGCAAAAAGTTTGCCGCCATTCCGCTCTCATATCCAGGTTTGCCCCCGAAGAGTTTGGCGCCACGATCCAATGTTGGCAAGACAAAGCAAGCTGTAGGAGGACTTACATTTCCTCCGCCGTCCCCTCCCATCAGCGTTTCTTTCAACTCCTTTTTCTTATATCCCATCCATAGTGCTTCAACCTTTCAATGGATTTAGTTGTTGAGTTTTTAGTGGTTCACGAACTGTAAGAAATGGCGTTGAGTTCAAACATTGTTCAACAATCACGTCACAGAAGATACTTACCTCTCTCTTGGCAAATTCTCCATCTCGAACAAAGAACCGACAACGATCTCCAACGCTGATGTTAACGCTACCCAAGGGGAACGTAACCGATCCATCCTTCATTCCCGCACTTGCTACCTGCCTTACGGTAAACCGGTGTCCTTCTCCTTTGGCCAATCGGAGCAATTCACTGGGAGTGCGACCCACAATGCCAGTACGTTCGAGCCCGATCAACAATGCACGACGCATATATGCCCGATCGTCGTCGGACAAACTCTTCATGACAAAGTTTGCTTCTGCCAAGGGAGGTTTGGGTATGCGGGCCTTGGCATAATCGGCCAGTAGCCGGGCTCTTTTGACGTCCGTCGATTCCATTATTTCCTCCTCTTCTTCTCCTTTATCGTCATCAGTATCATCTTCGTCACCCACCAGCACACCCTCGATAGTCGCATCCTCGTCAAGCACAATGGCCCCAATCGTTGATCGACATGCCTCGTCGTATGCACTCCTACCATCCGTCTCTTGGCCATCATCAGTATTCGACGTCGTCGTCGCTCTCCTCCTTCCATCCCCGCCAGTGGCAACCACGCGGTACACTCCTCCCACCGGTTTGGCGCCCTGAGCAATCATGGTGTCAACGCGTATGTCTCCGCGCAACACGACGCCCACGCAGCCATCTCCACGAGTGCAATCATCTTTCCCGAGCGAGGCCGAAGATGAGGAGGACGAAGAGTACGAGAAGATGCGCGCTCGCGAGAGCGACGAGACCGTCGACGCGATTCCGCCCAACACCCGCCCGCGAGGAAATGCGCGTTTCATGCCGCGCAAGAAGTCGTCGAGATTGTTTTGAAAGGCGGGAGAGGGCAATATCATGAATATCGGTGCGTCGTCGTCGTCGTCCTTCTTCTTCTCGTTTCCTTGCTCCAAACTTCCATCGACTAGTCCAACCGCCTTCTTCCAACGGAGTGCATTCGATGCTTCTTGATTATCGTGGTAGTAATGACGATAATCATCATCTTTCCCATCTGGTGCTACATCCCGTCCGTCGACGTGAAACGTGCGAATTTGTACCTCGGGCAAGAGTGCAAGCGTCACGGATACGGCGGGCGTGGCCTCTGCTTCGGTGGGCCGCATTCTGTGATTAGCATTGTTGTTTTTTGAAGAAGAAGAAGAAGAAGCTGTAGTAGACATCATGGCTGAGCCAATGATTCCCCCCGCGGTACATCCCACCACATGTTGCACGCCCCCACTGTACAGTGTGTGATTCATGACTGATTGCAATAGTTGCGGTACGAGGACAGGGCTAATGTCATCGTAGAGACTGGACACGAAGACAATTGCCAAATCTATGGCAGCAGCATTCTTGGAGGTGGAAGGCGGTGGTGGGAGATTGGATGCTGCCATGACGATTGCCTCGCGCAAAGCTCGTGACAATGATGGGTTGGAAGAGTAGCCGGTGGCGAATACCTGTGGAAGATGTTGGTTTTGTTGCCGTTCGCGGTGCACTATTACTGCTTGGTCACCATCATCATCTGTTGGAGTGGCCATCATTCGCAGACTTTTTCGCTTGCCCGTAGCACTGGCATTGCTTTGTCGGCATGTCGACCTATGGTTCATAATATTACTCATTCCACCGCCCATCAGTTTCATTTGATTTGGAGAGAAAGGCATGCTTATCGTGGAAATGAAATTTGAAGTGGAGAATGCAGTCGTAGCAGTAGCAGTAGCAATAGCAATCGCAGTAGCGGCAAAGGCGCATGGCATCGCGTAGTATAGGAATACGAATAATGGCAATGACTTCATGGTAGATGGTAGATAATTAAACCCTGCCGCTTACTACTCCTTAGTGGAGGAGTCGAGAGAAGATGGATGGTGATGGTGGCGGCCGTCGTCGTCACACTTCATCCATGCTTCACCTCTTCCTCTTTCACTTCATTCACTGCAGCCGCTGCCGGCCTCTGCCAAATGTGTGTCTTCCACGTGTTACGAAGTTCACAAAATTGTTGGACCGTTTCAATCGTTTCGGACTGATTTATTTCCGACATTGGTCGGATCGATTTCCATATTGGGTCAGACCGTTTCCATTTTCATCATCATATCGATCGACGACAAGAAAAGCAAGAGCGAGGAGGAGGATGGTATCGTGGCAGTACAGTAGTGGCATTACTATTCAGCATATTAGTGCCACGGCGAGACAGATTTATGTTTCAAATGTCATCGCTCGTCGTCGTAGTCTTCTGCCTATTCTTATTTCAATTTCTGCTGGCGAAATCATCGATCGCGTTTTTACATTTCCAACCAACAACTCCACGGTACCATCATCACTCTCGACGTCATCGTCGTCCGTCATTAGTGTCGTCGGCTTCCAACACTAAAACATCATCATCCTCAACAACGGACGACGACACTGCGATACTAACAGCAACGTCTTTGAGAAGAATACCAGGCCGGCCTACTCGTATCGTTGTCAAACACGTTTCTCATAAATGTGAGTATTGCCATCTCTTTGTCATGATTATTATTTGTCATGCAAAACTCACATACGCACGCACCATACTAATATTTCTAGACCCCAAGACATTGATGCATGTGAGTCAAATTCATTTTCGTCTCGCACTGATCCGATCATTAGTATCATTTGCTTTACCCCATGGTGTCTTCATCTAGAAATTATTCTCCAGTATGCCCCAACGGGAGTATGCTGTTCAAAACATTACGTTCTCTGCTGGTCATCATCATTCTTCCATGGCGACCAACGACGACCACGATCACGGTATTGGTGATCACGATGGTAGTAGTGCTGACGATGACGACCATGGAGTAATACTATTAGTAGGGAGATCTGGATCCGGCAAGTCGACATTGTTGCGTCTACTATCGGGTATTGAATGTCCGAATGATGATGATGATGATGATGATGGCGGATGTATTCTTGTCAACGGTCAGACAATAATTACCAACGAATCCATTGACACTACCAAACGAACTCCGGGCGAGAAGACAAGTAGTAGTAGTGGGAGGATGGCCATGAAGAACAACAAGATGGCAGGAATTCCATCCTGGGTAAAAATGGGTACTATTCTCTCGCCGACGCCACCTCAACCTGGAAGTGGAGAAGAGCTGTTTCGATTGGTACAACCGGTCATCTTGGTGGGAAAGCCAGACTTTGACGACACTCTATCGGTTATGGAACGAATCGTACAGGTGGGCGAGGATGCAGTTCGTCGATTCGAAAAATATGCAGGATGGAAACAACCTGCCATGATTTCCACAAACATGATAAATCTACTTGCCGAGGACATTGCATCACTCGTAACGCTCACGGAAGAACAAGTTTCGGGCCGTCCATCTAAACTATCGCCCTCGGGAGAGTACCTCTTCGGGATCGCTTGTGGCTGCATGATGAGTATGGCGCCATCAATAGTATATCTGGCTTCCTCCTACACCAGCAATACATGCATTGATGAGGAGAATGAGGACGATGTGGGCGTGCACTATCCAATACTTCTTCTTGACGAATTGTTCGACACCGAACATCCTAGCATCGTGGGATCCTGTGCGAGGGGAATGTTAAATCTTATCCAGGCTGGTGGGGTTATCATGTCGGCCACGCACCGCCCTGCTTACTTTCATGGAATGTCCACACGGACGATCACGATCAGTAGTGGAAAAATGGTCAAATAGATTAGTCGCATGACATGCCGGAGGGACACGATGATGAGGATGATGGCGACAATATTACTCGATGTGAAACCTCAGCAGACGAGCAGATCGTTGACCTATTTCCTAGGCGTGCGGATCACCCAACCCAACAAGGAGAAATTGATGATAAGAAGTCAATGGTAACATTCAGTCGACACCTACTTCCAAACTAAAAACACTATGCATTTATACAACATGAGTGAATGATACGCGTCTCATTCGGCATCCGCCCCTCTACGACAATCCATATGAATATATCAAGCAACCTGAGAAGGAATATTAATACTAACCCCCAGCGTACCAGTATCAAAATCGCATTCGCCCCGATCCACATCCCCGTCGACGTCCACACTTCCATCTTCAAAGTCTGTGTCTTCCACCATGACGCTCACGCTCTCGTCTCCTATCGGCGAGGAAAATCCGGTCCTGCTCCCTCGACCTCCTGATGCAAATAAAGGCAAGTTTGATGGGTAACCATCACTGCTACTATATTCGCCCTCTCCATCTGCCTCCCTTCGCATGCGAAGCATGCCATCACGTCGGATTTCATCGAATACGAGATCGTTCTCTCCGTAGTCGTCGTAATCCCCATCAGGATCGTTGTCGTCGTCATTCCCCTGTGGTGTGCGTATTGTCTGAACGCAGGCGAAAAAGACGATACGCTTCTTGTTACGACTCACGAAGAAGTAGTTCATTGACCATAGCGTCACGTGCGGTGGAAAGTCGTTGCCAGAATAGTCTAATGACATTGCAGCAGAATCATCGCGGCTAATTATCCTCCCTCCATCATTGGGACTAAACTCCACGGTTGCCTCACCTATGGGATTCGCATTACCATCGACGACAGCTGGCCCCGACGACGAGGTATCAATCGTATTAGTATGCTCATTGGCCAAGCTCATCGTCAAAAACTCCAACGGATCATCGTCACCACTACTCGAGGGAGAATAGGAATACACCTCGCAATCCCTTAATCCATGAAACAACACATCATCTAGTGCGGACCAAAATCTTGGTATGAATCCCCTTCCCTCGTTCGTCGTGGCAGCGAACTCTCCCAGCTTTTCATTTATGCGACGCATCGCCTCGGAAGTAGAGAGGGTGCAAAAGTCAGAAACTTGGGCGTCTCCAAAGTCGTAATCGGGAAAACTGGCATTGAGTGTCAATATTAGATCGGTTACGAGACGTCTTGGAACCATTGTTGGACCGCCCCCCACGGTTTTGTCTCCAGTTGGATTGTGATCGCTGAGCGACGATTGATAGAGGGATGGTTGTGGAATGAGTGGGTGAGTGAACTGATCTTCGTCAAGTGCATAAGACGAAGAAGAAGAAGCGGTGGTAGGGTATCGGAACAGGAGGTCTTCTCTGACACTACTACTGCCCCACGTGTTGCCTACAAGTAAGGAACTTGATGATTCGCTTCGATGATAACGGCGAGGTACAGGCAATCCAACGATTGTGGACGGACCAGTCGATACGTCAAACGATGTAGCACGACATCGTTTGCTACTCGATGGAGGTTTCAGAATGCTGCCCCCTGTAGGAACATGTCGCTTGCCCTGCGGTACACCGTTGTCCTCGTCTTGTTTTGCAACTGTGAGTTCATCCAGCGAAGTGAGAGGGTCATTCGAGGCCACAACATTCCTTGATGTTTTTTCATTTGAGATAGACTTGACAAATGTCACCCCATCCATAGAACAGGATCTAATCTTTCGTTCCAGACCAAGATTTTGTGCGAAGTTGATGCTCCCATCCTTCTTAATACTCGCATCAGCGTTTTTATTCTCACAGGAACCATCCTCCTCCACAAGTTCACTTCTTGTCTCGACTTCTCTCTCGCGTTGCAGCTGCTCCAACGCATGCCTGCGTTTCAAGGCCTCCACGGCTTCATTCAACCTTTCCATCTCATGAGCATACCGTTCCCCCACCTCAAAGGCAGTCTTTTTGTCACTCCCAGCCCGTTTAGTGGTGTACGCCTCCACTCGACCATACATGACTCGGCAGGAACTAGAAGAGGATGGTCTCCCTCCTCCACCGCCGTGATTATTGCTGTTATAGGTCGAATAGCCCACCGGATTGTATGCACAGTAGGATGCCATTGTGGAATTAGTGTTGTTGACAGTACTGCTGCTGCGGTTGCCAGCCTTACTTCTTGCTCCTGCACGCTTGTTCTTGGCAGATGTCGATTTCGAGCCACCCCCGCCATCACCACCGGACGAATGTTGTTTTTGTTTCTTTCCTCTGCTCCCCTTGGCGGCAGTTCCCGTCATGGATTGCGAGAGATTCCTCCCATTCGCAACCACGCCAACGCCAGTTTCATCGGCGTCGCGGGTATTCAGAACGGCCCCCATTAGCTCGGTTGTGAGTTTGGTGAGCCGAGAATCCTCGAGGTACTTCATTCTCAATTATTTATTATTTTCCCAAATGATGTGTCACACTGGCTGATGGTGCGTGGTGCCTACATATGCCGTTGAAATACTTCTGTTGATACCGTTGATAGCCTTGATTGTTCGGCACAAATACCAAATAATAAATAATACTGATCACTATTGCTGCATTTCAATAACCAAAAAATACAATAGAGTATACCCCATTCCCCTAACAAATAAATAGAATAAGCTTCATTCGTCCGTTGAGAGTACTACTACCTCTCTCTAGAGAGAGAGTTCGTATGGGCCTTGTTCTTCCCTTCGTTGCCGCCCGCCCATCAAGCGATGCGAGAAGATTCAAGATTCGCGTTTATTATTATGGTCTAGTATCTCTAAAAAATAAAAAAGGTAGTACCTTCGTACCTGTACCTATCTACTCTCTCTCTCTCTCTATCAGTGTCGCAGGTAGCCGTGAGAAGCTAACGTCCGCGATGTACGCTTAAGGAGAATGATT
>JALLBB010001065.1:0-14616 GCA_036939735.1 Discostella stelligera
GTCTCCAACTTTGGAATTACGAGACGCTGTAGACTCTACTGTAGGAATTAATATCTGCTCTCAGTCTCCTCTTGACTCGACACCAGCCCTCTTCTGTTGAGGTTCGTCAAGTCAAATTCACTGACTCAGCGTTCCACGTCAACATTGAACTCTGATCTCTGTCTAATTTACGTAACCATAAATTAAGTCTTTGATCATTGATCATTAAATACCACTTCGGTGGAATATTTCCAATAACACTTAAGTACTACGGAATCCTAGTTTGATAGTGCTGGGTTTCAATCTCCCAGGGTCATTGCGGCGAGTGTTCTTTGGAGTTCTATATGGTTCGTGGAATCAATTTGCTATGTGCAAGCGTTCGTCGAGGCGCTCCCTCTTAATGATTCTTGTTTTGATAGACTGTGTCGTATCTTGATAATTTTTTGTGGTTAAAGATTGCATGTTCGTAAGTAGGCATGCGCATTATTGATAAGCTGGAAGTGGGTCTGGGCTTCGAGTTGCGATATGTCCAAGGTGGCTGGTGAGTACTTGTCTGGATGATAAATCATCGATAAAATTCTGAATCGCGTTCTCACGTCCCTCGCTGTTGCTGTTAGTTTCAGTCCCATTGCTTTCAGGGAGTCGAGGAGTGTTCGTCCGACGTTCTCGACGTTGTAGTTTGTGTATGTGTGATTTGCGTTGGGCTCGGGCTCTTCTTGTTGTGTTGGTTGTTGGTATTGATGTTGCGTCCCGTTTGGTTGTTGGTATTGGTGTTGCGTCCCGTTCCACTGTTGGTGCCCATGGTGTCGGTTTTGTCCATAGTGTTGGTGTTGGGGTGACGGGGGGGGAGGGGGCGGCGGTGGGGGAGGCGGCAGCATCGGGGGAGGAGTGGGTGGCGGCGGTGGGTCGTCGGTATTATTGTCATCGTGGTTAGGTGACTGTCTTCTTCCCCGTCTGCGTTGTCGATGGTGATGCGGTGGATGGTCTACGCCAGGATATCGAAGTTTATTGATGTGTTTGTCCCATCGGTCCTCATCCATTGCAATGTCGTGCCACAGGTATGTATCCCCGTCCTTGTTCAGTTTGACTCGTGTTGTGATCTGTCCTGTGGTCGGGTTGGTACTATTGACCTCCGTGTGTAGTATGTCTGGTAGGAGTCTGTTGAGGTGTTTGACCATTGATTTCTTGTTTGTTGTGATTACGCCTCCGATGGCCCGTGTGTTGTTGGTGAACGCAGTGAGGAGTTGTTGAGCTGGGTTCGAGGTTGGGCCGCGCGTGAGTTTCCCCAAGTAGGTCATTGATCGTATTGTGACCAGGTCTTCTGCGTTAGGTAAGTTGAAGAATGTTTTTCTGATTGACGAGTTTTTGATGTGATCGTCAATAACTTGTGACATTCGTAAGTGCAGGATTCGCCGAATGTTTCGGTGAATGAAAGAGTTCAGTTGTTTGAAGTGGTGGTCCTTAATAGCCCAGCTTTCGCATCCCCAGAGTAGGATGTTGATGATATACTGGAGGAAAACTTGGTGTTTGAAGTTCAGTTCAATGTACTGGTTGTCAAAGAAGTGGCGTAGTCTGCCCATTTCCTTGCTTGCTTTGGTGATACGGTTGTTGATGTCATAGTCGGCAGATAGGTCGAAGGAAATGTAAGTTCCTAGGTATTTGAAGTGCATTGTGAATTCAACATACGATATCTCATCTTGCAGGTAGACACGATTTGTGTTTGGTGATGAGTGATACATTACTTCGCGTTGTTGTTGGGTCAATTTTGAGTAGGTTGTTGTTCCACGGTTGTCACCATCATGGTCGTGTGTGTCTTCTGCTGGATTAAGCATAACCGAGTGTGGTTCTGCGGGCTCCATGATGGTTGCAGGCATCTGCATCTTGAAGAAAGAAGCGGTAGGGAAATACATGGCTTCTGTTTTTGATTTTGTGTCTCCTGTTCCGACGTGCATTTCTAGTCCCATTGCTTTAAAGATATTGTTGATTATTTCGAGGCCATTGGTGAGGTCTGTGCGGCTCTCGAAGAGGAAGGATCCGTCGTCAAGGTATAGTATGTGGTAGGTATTGAATGTTGAGCTGTTTCGGATGTCGCTTTTGATGTTGTGTCCAGTAAGTTTGGCCTTTGTCTGGATGTTAGTCATGTCGCCCCGGTGGAATTGTGGTTTGGCGATGCTTGCGTCGGTCCATGTCTTGTCGAGTATCTCCAAAAAGGCAGTCATGATCATGAGGAAGATGACTGGGGACAGGTTGTCGCCCTGACGAACCCCGACTGTTTGTGCTATTGTTGCCTTTGTTGTCCCAATCTTGAGGTTGACAGTTAGGTCGGTGTAGAGTCGTTCGATTGCATTCCTGAATTTGGGCGGAGCACCAAGCTTGGTGAGTATTTCAGATATCAGTTTATGGTTTGATGTGTCGTATGCTTTTACTAAATCCGCAAACACGACATATGTTTCCAGATTGTGTTGGTGTCGCAGGTGCGTGGCGGTGTGTAGTACAAAGCTTCCGTCTTGGCATCCGACGTCAGGTGTAGCGCCAAACTGGTATGTGGTTCCGTATTTTGCCATTAGTGATTGTGCTCGTGTCGTCATGATTTTGCTGAACAGCTTGGACGAAACGTCCATTAGGTTGATGATTCGAAATTTGTTGGGGTCATCAGGGTTGATTGTTTTTGGAATTGGTGTTCCAGAACCCGAATGCCATTCGTCGTAGTCATCTTCGTCATTCCAAAATTTGCGGAGGAATTCGCGGACAATCTCGAAGTTTGTATCGTCCATTGCTTTGAGTGCTTCAACTGGTATGCCGTTGGGGCCTGGTGCCTTGTCATTCTTCATCTGACGTAATGCTGTTCGGATTTCGGCATTTGAGAAGTCATCGTCGAGTGAGAGTAGGACTGGTCGTTGTTTCATGTGAGCAAGTGCCTGAGGTGAGACTGCTTTATGGTTGTTGAATACCCGTTGGCAGTGTGGCAGCATTACGCTCATGTTCTCTTTGTCGTTGACTGCTCGTTTACCATTAGGTAAGCGGAGGGAGATGGTTCGGTTGGGTGCATGGTTAATCTCATGCCCCAGTGATGTCGCTTTGATAATTTTGTGCATCTCCTTGGAGTCAAAGGTTGTTGCGGCAGTGGAGAGTTTATGAGCCATATGTTGGTTGAAGTTCAGTTTTGCTTCAAGAACTCGGATGTTGCGGATTTGGTTAGCAAGTGTCAATTTTGCCTTGGTATGAGCTGGCGTGAGGTTGGTTGGGTCCCGGAGTTCAAATAAGAGACTGTTGACTTTGTCTAGCACTGGCTGCAGGCAGGTTTTGCTGAATTCAAACCAGTCAACTGGTATGGTTGGGAGTTTGGTCGCTGTCGCCCGTGCCGTGTCAAGGACAGTGGTAAAAAAAGTGGTGTAGGATGGGTTGGAAGGGAGATGATTGCTCAGCATGTCATTGTATTGCTGTTTAAGGAGAGGGTTGGTCATGATTGCACCCCAGTCTGTCACGCCGGTACTGACGGTGTGTCGTGGTGACGATTTCCATTGGATGGTGCTGAGTTGGATGGTCATTTGTACTGCGGTATGGTCCGACGGTACTCCACCGTGAATGATTCCGCAATCCCGGACCCGTTTGAATAACGAGGACGAGATGCTAAATACATCCAGCATGTGGTGCAAGGTTCCATTGATATTGCGGTACGTAGCATGATTTTGTTTTGCAAAGTATGTGTTTGCCACCTTGAGGTCCAAATGAAGAAGCATGTGAAGGAAGTCTAACCCTTTCCGGTTTCTATTGTCGAGGCCAAATGGTCCAATGGTTTGCCGGAGATCGGCATGTGGATCATTACAGGTGCCAACATTGCAATTAATGTCGTGGCCAAGTATGAGTTGGGATCGGGGTGGGGCTTGGGCTAGAAGGGCGGGCAGGAGGTCATTGAATTTTGCATGATTGGCATTTTCGTATGGGTGATAAACGGAGCATAAGAAGAGCGTGGTGCGCGTCTTAAGTTTTTTTCCACTGTTATCATGGTCCTGGAAAGTGAGCGGAACCCCAAGGAAGTGTCCTTCGAACTTGTGATCGGTTGGGAAAGTGATTGTGAGGTCCTGGGCCTGTTGGTGTGCTGCAGCCAGAAAGGAGTTGAGGATGATGCATACGCCAGCTTTAGTTTGTCCGTCCGTGTGCATGTTGGAGGTGTGTCCGTGTTCGAGTACTTTGTAGCCGTCGATAACGTAAGCTGTAGAGCCAAGTTTCCATGTCTCTTGGATACAAACTGCGCTCCATTTGTTAGTTTTCATTTGGTGTATGTAGGATTTAAGCTTAAGGTCATCGTGTAGGGAGCCGTGGACATTTTGCGTGATGAAGCAGTGGTGTCCCGTATATGGGAAGTCGGTCGTCCTGGGCCGGATGATAGGCTGGAGTGATGTGGGAGGAGGAGCAGTGGCGGTGGATGGGAGCCGTGTCACGGATCGGAGAAGACCCTGGTCGTAGTAGGTACCCGGTGGGGTGGGAGGAGGAAAGTAACGTGTGGAGAGAAGGAGGTCGTGATGATGATGGCAGTGACCCATGGTGGGCGGTGTGTATGGGTTGGAGGTATAATGTGGGGCTGCGATAGCATCAAGACGGTGTGGGGTCGGTAGAGTCGGTAGAGTGGGAGGTGGAGGTGTTGCGTGGAGTGGTACTGGAGGGTATCCGGAAGGGTAGAAGGGACGGGCATGAGCGTGGAGTGGGACTGGAGGGTATCCGGAAGGGTAGAAAGGACGGGCATCAGGTGACAGTAGGGGGCGGGAGAGGGACTGGTGCGTGAGGTGGCTTGGGTCCTGTATCCGAGCGAGAGCGGTGGCCGCAATGGGCCGACCGTCCCAATTGGTGGCATTGGTAGGGAGAGGAAGGGCCGTAATGAATGGGTCATTGGTCTCGAAAGGAAGGGCCACAACAGAGGGAGGAAGGATTGTATCGTCCCCATCGGAGGCATCGGGAGCATGAGACCGAGGTCGGGTGTTCATATTCATAGTTCCGAAGAAAAAAGGGCCTGTACTATTCCAATGTAGAGGACTTGCCATCGACAGAAAGAGAAAAAATGTCACAAGTAGCATAGGTAGCGTTAACTCTACTTAGACTCACTTCTTCTACCTACGCTTTTGTTGCTTTAGGAGATGGGAGTCACCCCACTAACAGGTTATAGAGCCCTCTATACCATTTGTCCTTGCATAGCCAAGGACGACGCTTTCCTTTGCACCGACTAATTGTCGGTCTCATCGCCGTATCCTCCGGCTCCCCAACTTTTGGGGACTTACCGGGGGTTTCCGTCAATAACATCGGCCGGTGCTAGCCACCTACCGATTACTAAACAATTGTCCCACTTCCTGCAAAGGAACTGGTACAATATCTATTCCCCCACGTGCTTTCTACAAACATGTCGACATCACGTGCTGACCGAATGGAACGCCGCCGCAATCGCCGCGGTGAACAACAACAACTTCATTCCAAACTGAATGAACAGCGGGAGTCTCCGTCTTCCCATCAACGGAAGAAACCTCCTGACCAACAACAGCTACAAATCATGGCATCGCCTTCACAATGGCGAAAACCACGCCACGAAGAGCAACGGGACAAACGAAACAAGTCAAAGCTTGCTGGCACCGCTTCTGCACAAGAATTGGCTGGCACCGCTTCTGCACAAGAATCGGCACCGCTTTGCATTCCGCCAGCTCCAACAACCGAGACGCCACCAGTCCCTACGAGTGGATTTGCCGTATTGACCCGTAAAAGGTTACCTGAGGGAGTTGTCCGCACCAAAACAGGATCATACGTAACCCGGGCGGGAAAAACAGCCTTTTATCTCCGCCAAGGACGGGATCACGATAGCTGGGACGTCGATTCAGATGGTAACTTTAAAAATCCATACTCAGACCACTCCAGTTTCGAATCCCTGGACGAAGACGACTATAGCATCGAGACAGCATCGGGTACTAGCTCATTTGCTTTCACCATGCACCCTGACCAGTATTTTGATTACAACCTTCAACGACAGTCCACGCACTCCCGTGCTCCCGCACCCATGCCTACTGTCACTATATCCAACCATGAACGTGATGTCTCCGATGCATGGGCCGACCAGGACCCAACAACGGTTATTAGACACCGTACGGCCCTCCTCTCTCTCGCTACTACAGTTGACGCTCAGGGGGAGGCACTGCAATCCATGCACACACGACAATCGGATACGCTACGATGACCCAACTGGTAACTACAGCACAGGAAGTCGAGATCTTGTCTCGCAACATCTCTACGAATCTGTATACATCCCTCTCCGAGGAGGATGTTTCACAAATGATTGATGACGCAATGGACCACCACCTATCCCATAGCCTCTCTTCGATGAAGCAATCGCTTCTAAATGTGGAACGATCCGCAAAACATCGTATCACATCACATGCCTCCCGCCTTGGTCTTGCTACCTCTATCCCAGCGCGAGGTCACCAACATTCAAGCCCCTCTAGTGTCCACACCAATTCCTCCCGCGACGCACCAGCAGATCACGACGGCTTGGATACTTCCCCACAATCGCTGCGAGGGGGAAATGATGCTTCACCACCACTTGACGGTGCTCACTTCGACGAGAATCCATTCCGATCATCTGCGCCACGGTTCCCTACCCCATGGTCGGTCCATGGGACAACCAGTGGTCAAACAGTTCCTTCGCAACAACAACAGAATCCTCCCACATTCACAGCGAGACCTCCATCATCACCTACACATAGTCCGGGTCATCCTCACACATTTCAGATTAATACGACACCTGATATGCATGCGACGAACACCCCTGTCCACGGTCCTTCTTCTGTCACCCCTAAAATCCCACTTACTGCAAAAGTATGGCACGGGGGCGGCTCTGCAATTGATTGCATGGATGGTGTTAGTACACTCACACACGTGGCGGTGCGAAGCCTGGGATTAATTGAGTCCGCTATTCATCCTACCATTGGCTTACATCAACAAGTATATGCACAATGGACTCGCGGACACCCACCCTCAACAACAGCTTCGTACTTCCCACGTAATGGGTTTATTCAACCTCCCCGACCTCCTACTCGAGGACATGTCGATGCGATGAAGTACACAGGATGGCCAGAACTTCCTTCCTCTTCCATCATCACTCCCGAACGATGGATCGAATCACGGCCTTCCAACTCACCGCACAACACTTCAACATGGGAATGATGCCTTTCGAGTCCCTTGATCTTCAATATGCCGTGGGCGGCCATGCATTTTGTGTCTGTGGACTCGGATATAACATCTTTTGCCAGATTGAAGCCTCACTATTTCTTATTCTCCAAAAGCTCCTGCCTACTACCGATGCTCAGGTCTCTTCGAAAATACAATCCGTGGCACAACATGGCGGAAATGGGTTTGAATTATTATGGGTTCTAACAAAACACTTTGTCCCCATGATTGCCACTACAAAACAATTAACATGGCCAATGTGGCCAGCTTCGGACGACATATTCTTGTTTGCTCGGCGGGTTCAACTCTACTGTACATTGTCCCGTCTTCGTGGACAAAAAACCATTCACCGAATCGGAAACAAGTGAAATGTTCCTTCAGAATACCAGTGGGGCCTACCGTGACCACGCTCGCCACCTCCTCACGTCACTACAGGTCATACGAGCGACCCATCCACAAGGAGACATTCCGTCTGACTTAAAATATGGTGTCTACGATCTCGCGGAACATCTCATGGATGCTTCACGTGATGACACCACCGATCAACAGCTGACACCATCGCGCCTCAAGATGGTTCACCACCAATCTCCTCTCACCCACCAACAAACGAACACCATTTCCCAAGACCACATACAAGGATATAGTGTACATGTGGTTCAAGCAAGTTCCCGGGTTCCACGGGCACCGCCGGTCCCTTCCCGCTCAGCATCCCGTCGTGGAATATCCCATACGCGACGCCCTCCGTATGAAGGTAATTGCGATGCATGTGGGCGATATGGCCACCAGGCGGCGACATGCGATATGTTGGGGATGGCTATTTTTCTTCGAAAATACTCACAAGACCGAGCCAACTCGACAATAACAAAGGCGGCAGAAACAGCGTGGATGGAGAAAAATAAAAGATGGTTACCCCGGGATGCGCAACCAACGAAAATACTCACCAGATATTGCGCAGCAACATCAATCCCCATTGACACCATTGATGCCGAACTTGATTGGGATCTACTATATTGTGACGGTGCCGACACCGATTTGGACCACGCTCCCTCCCCCGACCATCAGTGCCACCATGTCGAACTTCCTCCTGCAGATGACCCAGTGGAATGGTTCAACGCATCGACTTCGTTAACACCAACACCTTCCCATCTCCACTCAAACAAAGTTGTATACCATCTCCCAATACCTCCGGGTTCTCTGTTCGATCGTAACGGCCCCATGTCAACCCTATACGCCAACCTTACTGACCTCTTCCATTGCGACATTAATACCCTCGACCACGATCAGTCCCTTCTTCCTTCCACTAACAAAACAACACATCTTCCACACGTTCCTGGAATCGATGATGCTTTAACTTGTCTTACTGGCGACTCTTCAACCGCAAGCGACAAAATAAACCGGTTTTATTTTGAAAATCTACCACCATCCCCACCCAACCACTTAGCTACAGGATTCACATTAGCTGACTTGGGAAGCAACATTTGCTTAACAAATAACTTACAACTCCTCAGCAATATTACGGACATGGACCCTCGTCCCCTCGATGTGGCCTTGGGACAGCAACACGCCCCTTTGACCAATAACATGTGCACCAAATATGGCTATATGCCGATGTTGCTGACGGATGGGACGATACATCACCAGAAGTTTCTATACAATAAATCGGCGACGGAGACAATTATCTCACCCAAATATATGGTCCAGTGCTACGATAAACTGACTTACTGGTNGACCAATAACATGTGCACCAAATATGGCTATATGCCGATGTTGCTGACGGATGGGACGATACATCACCAGAAGTTTCTATACAATAAATCGGCGACGGAGACAATTATCTCACCCGAATATATGGTCCAGTGCTCCGATAAATTGACTTACTGGTTACAAGGGGGTAGCTCTGACCCAACCAAACCTGGATGCCTCCTCTTCTTTGCTCGAGACGCGACAACAATTCTCTTGTCCCTCTCCCTCATTAAGAAGAATGGTCTCTACTACTCAAACCCCCTCCCACACACCAGCCCCCTGACTCACCCCATTTCCACCAATAAAGTTTCAGCCGCAATCACCACGGCAGACCAATTAACTTCTGAATTATGGGCAGCACGTTTGGGCTATTGTGGCGTATATCAACTAGATCACATTCCGTCCCATACTCTGGGCACACCTACCAAATTTCACTATCACCCAATGTGATTTATAGACATCAAGGAAGAGGCAACTATCCAACGTCAGCCTCGGGGAATCAACCCAGATAAATCAAATGAACTAGCTGGCCGATTCTTCATCGATTTCGGGTTCCTCCGCGCCAGCTCATGTGACTACGGAGTCACTCCCCCCGCGTCTACCGCAGACAGGATCGTACGCTCGTTCGATGGATACAACTGCTATGTCCTTCTAATTGATGAAAAATCAAGACGAGAATGGGTCTTCCTCCGAATATCTAAAGAACCTCCAGTCCCTCTGATCCAAACGTTCCTCCTAAAATATGGACACAAACAAGGTGGTAGTATACGATGTGACCAAGGAGGAGAACTCGCCCGGAGTGCATCATTCCTGCGCGATGGCACTAGAACACTTATACACCGTTGAACCAACAGGGGCAGATAGCCCGTCTCAAAACGGTGGTGTTGAACAATGGAATGGAACTCTTGCTAAAACAGTTCGAGCCTTGCTCTACGGTGCAGCACTCCCTCCTCAATACTGGTCAGCGGCATTAGTCCATGCAGTATATCTACATAACCGACAGGTACATGCAGCCATAAAAAAAACACCATATGAGGCGTGGTTTGGCACTAAACCAGATCTTTCCCGTCTCCGTATCTTTGGTTCCCGCGTAATGGTAAAACAAACTGGCGAACGAATGGCAAAACTTGATTGCCATGCGTACCGAGGGATCTTCCTGGGATATTCGGCAACGGACCATAATATTCGATATCTCGATCTGGACAGTGGCATTGTTAAAGTTTGCCATCATGCAGTGTTCGACGAAGCATGGTATACACAGCAAAAACGGCCCCCAACAGCCCAACATTTATATCAACTTGGCCTCATGGATCAGATACCTACGCCGGCGCCAAACACCAGTACCACTACTCCTGCACCCAGTGCTACCGCAAGCAAAACACCAGACATCATACAACCAGACTTGCCACCACCACAAACCCTCAGTTGCTCTCGAATCAACCACGATGCAAAAATTGTCCATGAATTCGACATTACACATCGCGATCTCCAGCAAGTATACTTCTCTCCCAGCCCATACAATGCAGCCTTCGACGAACATCTCCCGAAGAGATTAATTCTTTTCACATCTCTTCAGCGAGATCCTCTGGGGGGCTTACGTTTTATCAAAACAGACGGATGCTTGTTCATCAATGACATTAAACCTGGCACCCCTTTTGCATCTATCCCACGATGGCGATCCCGTATCAAAGGTGCGTGGCTCATTAAAATTGATAGCACAGAAATTTCATCCTCTTCGGACGTCATCACAGCCTTGGCCGCAACGAATACCAATCCGGGTTCACACTGTGTCCTCCTTCTATCACACCCGGAAATTAAACACGGACTCACCAACGATGGAATTCCTCAGATCTCCATTGATCAGCTTAACACTACCCAATCTGAACCAGACTGTCATATCCTTCTACCATCCACTGTCCCCCAATACCGCCTCATTCTCGAAGACGAAGGCACTTCACTTGTCTCCAATGCAACACGTCTTACTCGGGGACAACTGATGAAACGCGACGATTGGGATGAGTGGAAATCGTCGGAACGATTACAATGGGATCAATACGAAATCCAGGGAATGCTGGGTACACCATTCAAACCAACACCCGGAATTGCTATCTTCAACATAGTCTGGCAAAAAGAGGATGGGCGAAAGAAAGCCAGAGCTACGTGTGATGGCTCGACTCGTGGTAAAGTTGTTCGCATTATTGATCAAACATACGCAGGGACACCTGACCACGTCGGTCAACGAATTTTTTTTGCCACATGCGCAGTCGAAAATTTAGTGGCATATGGGGGAGACGCGTCAAATGCTTTTGCAGAAGCAGGCCCTCCAAAGCAGGGGATTAATTTACGAATCGACCGATCATTCCAAGACTGGTGGATTTCAAAAGGGAGAGACCCCATACCAGACGGATGGGTCGTACCTCTCCTCTCAGCGATGCAAGGTCATCCCGAGTCACCCCGGTTATGGGAAAAGCACATTGATAAAATTTTACGTCTCATCGGATTCGTCCCCACAACGCATGAACCATGCCTATACTCCGGACACATCAAAAACCATCGAGTTCTCCTACTACGTCAAGTCGATGATTTTGCAATAGGAGCCATCAATGATTCAATTTGCGACATGATCTTTGATCTCATTGACTCCCACCTTAAAATACCACTCAAACGCTTGGGTCTCCTAACACTATACAACGGAGTCAACATCCATCAAACAAAACACTACATCAAAATCTCATGCGAATCGTACATTGAGAAGATATGTGAAAAGCATCTCGAACGCTGGATGCGGGTTTTTCAAATGCCTATGATGGGTCCTACTCCCCTGCCTACTACCTCAAGTTTCATGAAAACGTTCATGACGGCAGTTGGGGATCCAAATAATCGAGATGAACTGGAATCAACGATGAAAATATCATATCGCAGCGGCGTTGGTGAACTTATCTACGCCCTGGTTACATGTCGTCCCGACATCTCACATGCAGTGGTTTGGTGTGCACAATCATGCATATGCCCCCACACCATTCACTATCATGCCGTCAAACACCTACTTAAGTACCTATATCTCACTAAATCGGACGGACTGTTCTATTGGCGAGCTACTTCACATAGTTCTCTCCCCGACATAAGTCCTCCCCAACTGTTGAGTACAGCACATGACCTCCTTCTTGACGGATGCCCACAACACTCAATCACGTCCCTCCATGGCTATGTCGACTCTGACTGGGCCACATGCCCCAAGACACGACGATCTATGACCGGTGCATGCATCCGCCTGGCCGGGGGAACAATTGCGTACAAGACAAAGCTACAACCAACAGTAGCCCAATCGTCAACAGAGGCCGAATTTATGGGGGCATCGGATTTTGGCAAAATTCTACTTTACATCCGAAGTATCTTGTGGGACCTAGGGCTCCCTCAAGAATCAGCATCTTTCCTCTATGAAGACAACGATGCCTGCACCGCTATGGCAATGGCCCAAAAGCCCACTCCGCGCACACGACACATGGATATTAAATACCATTCCTTGTGTGAATGGGTTGAACGGGACTTAATTCAACTGGAACGAATTGACACCACGGTTAATATGGCCGACCATTTTACCAAAAATCTCACCCCTATCCTGTTCCGCCGCCATACCGATTATATCATGGGGAAAGTACCCCCTCACTACTCGTCTTGTCATCCACTATTCCGAATTAAACTCAAGACCCCACCTCAGACACCTACTACCAATTATGTCAGTGCTTGGTCCATGGTTCTGAACAACAATTTCTAACCTGATACATTTCCATGGTTTTCTCGGTTGTCCGTGTTACCGTTTCCATGATTTATGTCTCAGCTTACATCCACACTCCTGTACAATCCAATCTCTTCTGGAGCTCGAATTGTGGGGGGGTGTCACAAGTAGCATAGGTAGCGTTAACTCTACTTAGACTCACTTCTTCTACCTACGCTTTTGTTGCTTTAGGAGATGGGAGTCACCCCACTAACACTACCTATTAGGTACAAAATAAGTACATACCATACACTCTAAAGAGTACCGTATCGTACTTCTTGCTTGATTGCATGCACAACTAACAATTCTCCAACAAAGGCACAACTAACGCACAAGGACCATGACATCCGTCCCGATCGATCGACATCGCCCATGATGCATCGTTCATGATAATAATGATTCCAAAAAAAATCGCAGTTTTATACGACGGCTTTTGTCTCCGTCGTCTTGGACTGCTTGTTGCATTATTTTTCACAACAACGACAATGGCGATTCCATCCCTCTCTTTCGTGCACTTGCTCAAGAATCATTATTCCTTGATGCATCATCTCCAATATCGCGAATTCGCCGAGCATCCTCTCGGTTGCCAAGTTACACAATTCATATTGGGCAAGAAGTTGAAATCATCATCATCAATTATTACAACCACATCATTATCAACATCCGTAGCACTAGCAGCAACATCTTCTTCTCCTTCTTCTTCCAATGAATCAAATGCCATTGACGAAGAAAGCAGGAGACTCCTCCTCTACCATAAACTCTCAACCCTACGATCGATCGGCGTCGACTACGGTCTCAGTCGAACGGGCATCGCCATCACAACGGGAGGATATCAACCTCGTCCATTAACAATCTTGTCCGGACGGAACAACAATACACAACAACAACTTGCCTCCTCCATCGTGGACTACGTAGTGTCGGAACGCGCCACGAACATCGTGTTGGGATTGCCCTTGCACAAGAATGGTACGGCCAGCGAACAGAGCGCCCTCACTCGAGTGTTCGGGTTGGAGCTGTTGAAGGAAGTGAGACGACGATGCGGTCCGGGCGTGCATGTGTACCTGTGGGATGAGCGATACACCTCGAAGGAGGCAGCGGCGCGGATCGCCGCGGAGGCCATGGCGAGAAATCGAAGAATACCCAGTGCATCGGACTTGTCGGGCGAGTTAGATGCTGATGCGGCATGCATAATATTGGAGCATTATTATAGGGATATGGGATTGGATGCAGAGAAGATGGTGTTTGAGAGTGATGCGATGGAAAGGGAGTGTGAGGAGATATACAAGGCAAATTTGGAGATGGAGGAGAGGTTGAGAATGGAGAGGATGAAAGAACGAGAACGGACCATGAATGCCCGACGTGAAATGATGGAGAGGGATAGAGCGCTGGACGAGGAGGCGGCGGTGGGTGGAAAGACAAAGCGAAAAAAGAAGAAGAGAAGGAAGAGATGATAGTGGTTGGCTTACCATGACTCTATTTGGATAGCCAATTCTTATTGAATGTGGCGATTCGGTACCATGGAGTTATAGAATAACCGCAAATATTCCCTTTCGCGAAGTAAACATTTCCCCCTATCAACAATCCTCGTTCTCTATTGAACCCAGGGTCTCTGGCATGATAATAATTTCCTTTTCAATCTGTTGTCGACAAGGCTTGACCGTATTATCCAAAAACCATTCCAGATCATTTTGAAGAAATTTATTGTAATCCCAATCACATGATAAATCCAACGTTTCTGTACCAAGTAACCAAATATAAGTATTGGTCTGGATCAATACTTGCCCACCAGCACTATCGTCCCCGTTTTCATTGCTATGATTTGGCACATTGCTTGGTATTACAACTTGTACAGTGCTTCTTTTGTAATCTTCCTCGCTCTCAAACCAGTCGAGAATTTTCATTTCCAATGGAGTGAT